>VYZM01020713.1:1107434-1153204 GCA_013398915.1 Dromas ardeola | reverse complement strand
CGCCCGCCGCGCCCCGGGCCCCCGCCCGGAGGGAACCCGGGGGTCCGCTCCCCGCGGCGAGGTGCCGGTGCCCCCAGGGGCCGAGGGAAAGCGACCGCCGGTCCGCCACCCCCGGGCAACACCATGGCCATTGCTGCGGTCACCGAGGAGGAGACCCGGCTCTGCGGGAACTGGTAAGAAACGAAACCGAACGCTGGGCGGGGGCGGCCCGGCGGCGGTGCCGGTCCCGAGGGCAGGCGGGGTCAGGGATTAAATGAGTCAACACCCTGAGGGTGGTGAGGCACGGAACAGGTCGCCCAGAGACGCTGTGGCTGCCCCATCCCTGGAGGGGTTCAAGGCCAGGTTGGACGGGGCTTGGAGCAACCTGGGCTGGTGGGAGGTGTCCCTGCCCAGGGCAGGGGGTGGCACTGGGTGGGCTTTAAGGTCCCTTCCAACCCGAACCATTCTGTGGTTCTATATTCCCTTGAAATGCTATGAAATACGAAAAGGTGCAAAATACTATCTTTTTAGAAACGTTTGGGTTTTCGTTTTACCACGTATTAATGTCTTATAAAGTAATTTCCCCGAACATTACTCAAGTTTCTGACTTAACACTTAACTAGACAGAAACCAAAGTATTCAAATAGAAATGAATCCCAGACTGGCAGGGGTTGGAAGGGACCTCTGGAGATCATCTAGTCCAACCCTCCCCCCCCCCGCCAAAGCAGGGTCACCCACAGCAGGTTGGACAGGAATGTGTTCAGGCGGGGTTTGAATATCTCCAGAGAAGGAGATGTTGAATGAAGGCTTGATTTTCAGTGAGGTCGACATGAAGTACACGATCGCAAGTTTTTCTTTAGCAGCTACGTGGCTCAGAAGCAGAGATGTAAAAATAGAATCAATAGGCACATATTGTGGTGGCAGTTGTTTCTCTTTGATAACAGTTCTCTTTCTTTATGAGCTCCAGTGTTGATACTACATTTACTGATGATGATGTAAGCTCAGAAGTTGCATCTTGAATACAAGCAACTAAAGAAATTAACTTTTTCTTTTTTTTTTCTCAAAGAGACATTGGAATCCAAACAGTTTCTTGTAACATCAGTCTAGTTTGTTTGCAAGCAGTCAGTATGGGCAGTTTAGACACCGCTGTTGGACTTTGTTGCTTTGCCAGGCTGTTGGCCTCTGGGGATCTGGCAGGGGAGAAAACTGAACAGCTGTAGTGTTTTTGCACTAAGCGATAGGTTATAATGTTAATTTTGGTGTTTTGAAGGCTGATTTCTTGCATGCAGGGGGGGAATGATGCATCCATCTAGAAATGACACTACCTGTTTGAGGCAGGAATAAGGGCTAAGCTCCTGGTGCCTCAGTTCTTTTTGCACCTTTTGTGTTTGTAAGCCTTACCTCCTCCTCAAAAAAGGAAAACAAGTATCTTAGAAATGAGGTGAGTTGGGGGATTTTGGCTACAAAGTAATATGGTTACTGCTGTCATTCCCTGAAGGGAGGCTGGCCTGACAGGATCAGTTACTTATTTTTTCCAAGGAGAGCACTGTTTGTCCTCTCATAACCAAGATACTTTCAGGAAGAAACTTTTATCGTCTCAGATTAGTTTATTAATTTGAACCTGGTGATAACTTGTTTATGTTGCAAAATTTGTCTTTCACATAGGGAAATAAATCCACCTTGATTTTATCTTAGTGCAGTTTGAAAACTGTGGCTTTTGCATGCTATATACATTAATATCCCAACTATAAAGGAACATGGAGGCCTAGTTGGGCTTGTCTTTCAGTTCGTTAAACCATGAATTCATAGAAAGCTTTCTTAGGATTTTCTTTTTGTTACAAAGGACTGCTTGAAATTGTTGTCAGTGTATTTTCTGAAAAGTAGCCTCTGTGACTTTCCCATAGCACAAAGGATATTCCCGTTGCTAATTTCATCATGCATGAAATCCACTGTAGCAGAAATATTGAAGTATGTCGCTACTGCAGTGAATCAATCCCGAAGTCTGAAATGAAGAACCACATGGAATCGGAACATGGGCAGGTGAGAAAGAAATTTCTCCTCGAAAATTGCTGACTTCTGTGGCAATGAATCTAATGAGGTCTGTTTATTGTAGGTTACCTGCAAGTGTAGGATGAAGATAGAAAAAAGTCTCTTGAAAGATCATGAGGTTGGTGGACTTTATATTATTAGATGCTTGGAAGATACTCTACGGTGTTTCCAAGCACTGATTCTGGAGCCTTTCTGTCAGCCGAGACCTGGATTCCAACCTGTGATTTATGCCTCCTTTTTATTGAACCATGCTTTCTAAATTCACACTCTCTGAGAGAAGGTGGTTGGAAACTGCCTTAAAGTGGTGGAGCCTGCTCAAGTCTTCATAACAAAGGGGTATCTGTGATAATTGGCGATTTTGCCCTTAGTAGTGATTAAGATGAAAAATGGTACGCTATTTCAAAAGTACATGATATCATTAACTTGACTTTTTTTCATTCCTTTAACATTACACATTTCTGACTCTGCTGTGTGTTTTAATAACTCATCATATCCAAACAGACTTTATAAATAGCTTGTAAAATAAACTAAAATAGGACACAGTGGGATTTTCTGAGTTTCTGAATCCGGTTGGCTGCTGTCACAGGCAGTCTTGTCATAAATGTCAGTACCTTCCCTTCCCATGGGCTCATTTAAAGACAGCTCTGGAAGGGCCACCTAATTCTGCTTATTGCAGAGGAAAAAAGGATTTTCTTTGAAGATAGGTCCAGTTCAAAACGCTGGAAGCAGTTTACCCTGCACGTTTGTGTGTAGTCCTTTTAGTCTTGTTTGTAAAGCAAATGATGATGTATTATTGCAGCATCTGCAATTACAACATGTGTTTCACCTATGTTTAACCCCTTTTGAATGACTTACCTGCCATTCAGTGTAGGGTAAAGAACATACGCAAACAATTCTTGTTGAGTAGTAATTGTGCTGTAAATCTATTCCCTAATAGAACACGCACTAACACGTACTCAATGAAATGTGATTAGTACTGGATGTCAAGGCCATATCTAAAAGCTAACTTCAAAAAGCGCTACGTGAATCTGCTGTCCAAGCATTACAGATTTAAAAAAAATGTTCTGAGTATTCGGAGTGCTTCAGCTGGCATGTTTATGACTACGCAGGTTATACAACACGTTGTTCTTACATTTCTCGCATAGTATCTTATTCCAGGCTATTCTTTAGCGCAGCTTTGGATCTGTCTAAAGAAACAATAGATGTCTCAACTCTCAAGCAAACTGAGAACCTCCCTCCACCTTTGCCTCAGTCTTCCATACGTGAAGAATAATCCCTCTTTCTTTTTTTCAGGCATCGGCCTGCCCTCTGCGTCCTGCCCTCTGCCAGTACTGTGACATACAGCTCGCTTTCAGCAAGCTCCAGGACCATGAAATTTACTGCGGAGCTAGGACTGAGAGATGCGGTGGGTGCGGTCGTAACATCATGATGAAAGATCTGAAAGAGCATCCTCGGGTCTGTGGGCAAGAGGTGAAACAAGTGAGGGGAAGCAGAACAGCACCTCGCTTTGAGGATGGGGAGGCAGATCTGCACGCCCTGCGAGACGTTAGAAACCGACTGACATCAGGTAACTCTGCTGGGCCTTTGTGGAGAATGCCCAGGGTGCTAGAAAAACAGATTTATAGCAGCTGCGTAGGAGACAAAACACTTTAGGACATTAGCAGAAAGAATGTTTCAGCACCACAAAGAAATCTAAAGCCCAAACCACGACATAAGGCGTAGAGAAGAGTAATAATTGTCTTCTAATTTGACATTTGGCAGCTGATCCAAGTATAAGGTTTTGTAATTGCCTTATGTGAAAATAGTGAATAATGAAAGCTCCAGAGGCACTGTGAGCGGGACTGCATTGCCATGGAATAGAACTGCAAAGGTATCAGCTGGCTAAATCCAGGACTGCTGAGGTACCTGGTGTGAAAGCCCAGTTCACTGCCCGTTCCTTTGTCTCAAAGCATCTAGCTTAAAAATGAAATTGGAGTTGTTTGTTCACTGCAAATTCTGTCCATTTTTGTTTAGCATCTGCATTCCTCTCTACTTAAGTGGAAGGGTAGGTAAGATCTGGATGTGGGTTCGCCTATGGAGTGCTGCGCTTTTCTGCAGTAGCATGCTGTTTGGACATAGCTGAGACTATTATCAGTGCCTCTGCTCTTTCCTAAGCCTCCGATCTCTTACCTCCACGTGCAGGGGGTTATGTCACATTTAAGACATAGCCCTTCCGTGAGCTCTCGGATGAATCTATGCTCTGCTTTTTGGTGGGGGCCACTCAGAGGATTTAACACTGTGGAATACTAAGTTACAGTCTTTGCTGCTGAAGGCTGCCTGGCTCGTAGAAATAACTTCAGGGTTTAATTAATAAAGCTGAATAATCTGGAGAGCTGTAGCTTCCAAAGAGTGTTCACAAATAGTATTTTTATGCAGATGTAAGCTTTGTTTAAAATTCTCACGTAATCGGTACAAGTGAAATACCCAAGAGATTTGAAATAGGCCAGCACGGGTGAGGAGCACTTAGCCTGTCTTCAGCCATCATCAGTTGAGTCTTGGGCCCTGTTCTGGAACCCTGGTTTTCTTTTCAGTGTAGCTCTCCTACCAGAAGACGTTTCATGGTTTTCTTCTGTAGATGTGTAATTCCCATTCTTGTCAAATGGAATATCATTAAAAGGAATTTGTTTTCCCATTGATATACTGAAAAAACAAAGCTGAACTGTTTCAGCCTAGTAAAAGGGACTAGACTACAGTATTTTAATTGGAACTTGTTCAAGTGTAGGTCACAGAAGGTTCCTCAGTGACTTCATAAAGCTCCAAAGAAGCTTAAGTTCAAGCTTTTGTTGACTTTCCTCTTTTTTTTCCTTTTTGCTTGTTAAAAACAAAAATAGGATGGCTGTTTTCCTTCTTCCTCTTGAATTTCGTACAGGCGTCCTTCTAGGCTTTGAAATGCTGACGTCCATCCATGAGTGTCCTGATATGCACGTGTGAAACCCTCATGGCTGAGGAGTTTAATGTGCAGAAGTGAGCTGCTTGTTCCTGGTTTAATGTTCTCTCAAATTTATGATTTTTTTTTTTTTTTTTTTAAGAGAATGAACTGGAGCAGTTGGAGAGAAATGAAAACACTCATTCTTCACTTTACGAAGAGTGGAACGCTGATTTAGACTATGTGTTGGCTCTCAGCCTACAAAATGAGAATAATCCTCACAATAATACTGCAGCTGAAATTCCCAGTGACTTCTGGGAAAACTACTACACCAAAGAGTCTGTGCCATCGGCCTGTCGTAACAAACCAGACAAGTCAAATATCTTCTCCTGTGACTCTTTACTGTCTTTCAGCACGTCAAACCACATAAAAAGTAAGTATAAAACTCTATTGTGGGTGGGTTTTTTTCCTTAAAGCTTGAGGGAAGGGAGAAGGAAAGAGGATTCTTGGATTGGGAATGTCAGAGATTATTTAGGTATTTTTAAATGTCAAAATGGGTCTCTCTGAGACCCCCTCTAAATCATTTTTAGATAATTGATACACAGGAGATTAGACTCTCCATCAGTACCATTTTTCCTTCCTTTCTTAAATTTTATCTTCTGCTCCCTCAAAACTTAGCAATATTAGTTTAAAATAGTTTCTTTCGAAGAGGTATTACTAAAGCAAGACAGCAAGGGAAGACGAAATAAAAGCTCTAGTGAGTGTCTGACCTTGATCTGTGGGGAGAGCTTTGTAACAACTTTCTTCTTCAAGTAAACAGGAAGGGAGGATCTGGGGAAGACCTGAAGAGCCAGCTTATTTCGAAAGGAGAAATGGTACTAAAGGATTTATTGAAGGCAGGAATAGGCTTTTTTACCACACCATTGGATATATCTTTGACCCCAAAACATTGTTCTCACTCTGGGTGATGTGATTTTGCTTACAAGAAATTCAGCAAGTGGGGCTGGAGTAACTGTTCCCGGAGCGTTTGCTCTGGTTGCTGTCCTGTGGCACACAACGGGGGTCTGGTGCTTAGGAATTTTGCAGATAAGTCGATCCAACTGCACCAGACTTTTCTATGGGAGAGGATATAACCCTTACTTACTTTGCAGACGACGAGGTCACCATGTTGCCGTGTGAATTTTGTGAGGAGCTCTACCCTGCTGAAGATCTGATTCTTCACCAGGTTTAGTACTTTCTTCTACTGTATTATCTAGGGGGCTGTAGTAAAGACTTTTTTGTGCTACCGTGACTGAACAAGGGTGCAGTCTTCACTCAGTGATACCGAGAGCTCTAGCAATTTTGTCTTTGCGGAGCATGGTTTCTAAAGTCCATCTGAAGTCCATCTGTGCTTAACAGGACAGCTAATTTTTCCATGTTTCTTGCATAACAGACAGGTTGTAACCCAGCAAGTGCTTTTGCCTCGTTCAGTAAAAGAAGTTCTTCTCCAAATCCACGAGAATATGGTGGTCTGTGTGCTATGGGGTCCAAAAGCTGTAGGCTCCCCGCTTCATCCCAGCCCCAAGGTGTCCAGGCAGGAGGAGACGACACGATCCCATGTGAATTTTGTGGCATCCAGCTAGAAGAGGAGACGCTCTTTCATCATCAGGTACAAACCAGAACTTGACCTGTTGTATCGCATCCAGTTGTTCAAGATCCTGCCGCCGCTTGTTGTGGCACGTTTCAGGAATCCAAGTCACTGTCCCCTGTGTCAGATCTTCCTAAACAAAACCTCTGGGGTCCCATCTGAAATGTGGCTCTTACTGAAAAGTAACCATTGTTTTTGAAAGCCCTTATAACAAAAGCTAAACACAAGGCCCTGAAATTGCACAATGTAAGTGTTTGACTTTTATACAGAAAAGTTATGTTGAAACCAGGATGTATGAATCACAGCTAAGGTGGGAGAGGAACACAAGCGTATGACCTCTGTAAGAGGGGAAGTACACAGCTCGGACTGCAAATCTGGGAGAGGGAGGAATGTCTCAGAGGGTAGATGTAAAGAGAGAGAGAAAGGGTAAGAGTGTGAACGTATCGCAGCCTCGGCCTAAGGGGGAAGTGGTGGGTTTATGAAGCGTCGGGTGCTGCAGGGGGCTCACCAGGGTATTCCCGTTCCCTGCATCGCTGTCTGATGCTGCCAATATTGAACGAACACCAGGTCGTGGTACTGCTGAAGCTGTTACTGCTTTCAGCACGCGGGGCGGACACCAGCTCAACCACTTGGTGCTGTACCGCTCCTGCACACCTCGAGAGCAGATTCGGGGAGCAGTGTGTGCGTGGAAGAGATGGTCCTCTGGAACTTGCTGCTGTTACAGACGAGTTATGAAAATGCTGAGCTTGCTCATTTTCTGTTTCATGGCTGAAGGAATGGGGAAGTTAACAGTTCTTACAGTCCGAACTAACAAACTAGCGAAGCTGTATTTTGTTTGTTTCTTTCTCTGGGCCTTTCCTCTCCAGGTGACAGTAAAATCAGTATTAATAGACATGAGATCTGGTAAAATTTCGTAGCTTATCCTTTGCCAAATAGTTGTGCTCGACACTAAGGAGAAGTCTCATCCACTTCCTATTACAGTTGGCTGTTGGAAGACTTTTCTTTTTTCCCCTCACCCCGTCTAACTATTTTGGAAACGCAGAATGCAAAGCCTGCTTTATCTACCAGCTTCTACTATTTTTGGTGAAGTTTGTGTACGATAATCGGGACTTGTTAAGAATTAATGACGGGAGCTGAGTTGCAACAGTATAGTTTGTTTGCAAACCACGAAAAGGACACCCTGTACTTAAAGTTTTGTGTTCCAGGTAGTATTCCTGGTATCTACCAAAGGTAACAAATGTTCTCCTTTCTAGTTCATATTTTTGTTTTGTATCCTCTGGGTTTTTGTCATCTTGTTTGTTCCCTGATGTAATTAACTTGCAGAAAAACATGACTTTATAACCAGGATAGCAAACAGGGGCGCTTCTGTGGGCAGCATGACTTGGAAATCACTTTTAACTTGGTTTGTGTCCTTGCATTTGGTTTCTATGATGGCACCCATACCAGGTTGGTATCAGGAACTTGAGCAGAATTACAGTGACTGTACTTCAGGGCTGCTTTCCCCGTGCGCGGGCCTGGCTGGGCAGGCTGTTTTTTGGGCGTGAGAGGCTGAAGGGAGGGAGTGTCTGGTTGACAGCTGGGTGGCAGCGAGGTCCCAGGTACAGGCTGGGTCTGGTCGGCGGCTCACGCTGCCACTTCCATTTCTGCTTAGGTCCTGCGGTGGCTATTGATTGTTCTCTTGACAATGGGAGCGTCGACAAGCCAATACCTGCCTCTTCCCAAACACGATTTCCTGCTAACCTGAACCTGTCTGAGGGGTGATGCTCTGCAGTGTTTTTACAGGAATAAGTATGGGCTGTCATTTCAACACTCAAACCTGTGTTTTGCTTTAGCACCATTGTGATCTGCGCCCGGCCAGCCCAGCAGCCGCCTCTCCCCCCCAGCAGCTGCTGCCTCCTCAAGCCAACAGAGAGAGACGCGACTCGCCAGAGCTGTCTCGGAGACGAATCAGGCATCAAGGTGCGGGCAAAGCACAGACCTCGGCACACTCCTTTCCTTTACATTTGCAGGAACACTGTGTGTGTTCCCAGCTGAATAGATGCCGTTACCCTGTCCTGTCTCCGAAATTTAAAAATCTTCCATCCTCTACCATTGGTCTAGTTTTATGCAAAAAAGACTAAATCACTGAAACTCGGTATCCTCAAAGATCTTGGTTATGAAGCCCCATGCTGCATTTTCCATCCCTATTAAGTGCAGTATTCTTGTCCTCGCAGGAGATGTTTCTCCTCGGTGCATAGAAGCCTTTGGGCAGCAGAGGCTCAGCTGTCCTGCAGGAGGGACCAAGTCACTGAATAATACGGCAAATGCCAGGAACGCGCCATTGTCCTCTTCAGCCAGAGCCAGCGATGGTCCCGATGCGAGAGGGAAGCCCAGGAAGGTGACTGGCAACGAGGGAAGACCGAAGAACAGAGTTACCAGTGAATCTGCAGGTGGGACAACACCACATGGGAGACCTACCCGGAACTTCCACTCAGAAGCCTTCACACCCGGCTTCTCAAGAACTTCTCCAACCCAACCAAGGTAACGCCTTTCTCTTGCGTTTCCAGCAGCTGTGCTGGGGCTGCCCTGAAGCCTAAGGGAGCAGGGGCACCGCAGGGGTTTTGCTCTGCTGGAAGTGGGGGTGCAGCCTTCGGCCTGGCACATTCTGATCATCAGATGGCAGCAACCCCACGGCAGCGGCAGTGACAAATCCATTCTGGTCCTCTGACTCGTTTCCTTATGGTGCAGCTCTGGATTCCCTCCTATTTGCCTGGGGCTGAAAGGGTTTCACTCAATTTAATTTGGCTGCTGCTTTCAAACAGCAAACTTAGGCGTTTATATCAAAATAGAACGGACAAAATGGTCACTGGGAGAAAATGGAGGATAATGCCTTGTTAGCAGTCCATTGTGGTGCTCTTATCTCAGCTTTGCTCTTTGCGTGGGATCTGGTTCTTCTGCTACAAAAGTAACTGGGTCAGGGTTCAGGAGAAGACAGAGGGGCTCTTCCAAGACCTTCCGGAGTCTCCCCGTTGGGAAGGACCCGGGTTTGTTCAGCAGGAAGAGCACTGACAGTGGTAGGTTGCTTTCTGTGACAGTGTCCCTGTTCTTCTACAGCACCAGCAATGCAGGAAGGAGCCTTGGGATGTCGGATGTTCCCGTCGGCTTCAGGCGCAGGAGCACAAAGGTAGGGCAGGAGAGCACCGGGGCGTCGCTCTGTCGGGTGGGGACCAGGCGCCTCCGTTTCAGAGGGGACAGCACTGGCCGTCTCCCCTCGAGTTTGCGATGGCTTTGCCAGGGTGATGAACCTGCTTTAACAGTCCTTCCTGCTCCGGTGAGCTTTTCACCAAGGACTCTTTGAAAACAGCATTTTTACTACTTCTTCCCCTTCCCTTTAGGCAAAAGCCCAGAGTCCAGCATCGGATTATCCGGAGGAGAAGTGATCCACCACTTTGAAAAAAACATCTTGAGCACTCTACGCACTATTACTCTGCACTCTAGTACTTACTGATCGGAGTGCAAGGAAATTCCTGTATCTCCATGGCATTGAAGACTTTCTATGAATTTAAATTTTTATAGGCAGTGATCGTTCTCTATCTATCTATACATATACGTATTTTTAATTTGTGAGAGCGTACTACAGGTTTTTACTTCTGTGATCTCTGCTAGCGACATCCTGAGATGGCAAATACGCTTCTGCCTCAGGCACCGACTGGGTTATGTTCCCGTACTGTCTCTTTGTGACACCCAGTGACAGGGACGTACGTGGTGTGTCCCGGGGGGCGATGCTGCGTGTCCCCCGGCGGGGCCCGCACCTTCAGCTGCTCGTCAGGACGCGGATGGGGGATTATCGTTGTCAGTGGATAAGCCCTGAGCCTGCAGCTGGCTTGTTAAGTGCTTTTTAATGCTGTATTAGTCCAGGCTTTTTAAATTCCTTGTAATAAAATTTATCTAATGATGTCCCAAACTGATGTGCAGTAAAAATCTGTTACACAAAGTGACTTGGGACGACAGACGCTCGCTGAGGGTACATCTGCCACCCCACCCTCGCGCTGGCCCACTCAGAGTCACGGGCCGGGGGCTCCGTTAATTTGTGTTCCGCTGTTATTACCTGCATTAGGTCTTTGTTAATTCGCTTTATGAGAGCCCTGAGCATCCCTTGTGCTTTGGGAACTGGTACTGTGGAAGCTGGAGCTGGCAGCTCTTAGATAATGACTGTGGGCATCAGCCTAATTAACTGGATGCAGCAGATGGCATTAGCAGGGATAATTAGCCAGTCACCCTTCTAGGGCAAGGCTGCTGCTGGAGGCCTCGGCTCTACCGCAGCACGGAAGAGCAGTGAGGGCTGAAGGGAGCTTGGCTTTAAAAATAAAGACATTTTACGGAGGCTTCCACCAACAGTAAGCGCTTATTTGTACAAGAAAAGCAGAATAAAGGTATTTAAAAATAGGTAGCAACCAGCCTTGGGCTGGCATTTCTGGGGAAAGGTGCTGGGGCAAGAGAAGGGAAGCGCAGCTGGTTGTGAAGGGGAGCAGGAGGCCTCCTTCGAGATCGTTAGTAGGGAAAGTAACGAACTCCCCAGCTGAGAGGGTGGCTTAGTCTGCATTAGTCTTCAGGCACAAGAAATAACGCCCTTTCTCCCTTAAATATTAGCAATCGTTGGGCGTGCTTTCCCTTTTGTACCGAATATTTATGTTACTGGTCCAAGTAAGTACAAACTAGAGTCTATCAACCCACAGAAGGGGGATTGCAGAGACCCTGCAACTTCATTTCTAGCAGTTCCAACCCTCTCAGCGACGCAGCTTCAGCAGCGCAGGAGGTTTTTTTCCGAATCATTTCCAGCCCCAAATAAGGACACAGAACGGCTAAAGGGATGTTAAGAATCTCCTTTATGCAAGTGTACACTGTATGGCCAAGAGCACTTGACAGGTTAATGCTGTGTACGGAACCAAGATGGACACACACCAAGCTAGAACTAACCCCCAGCTCCCGAGGTTTGCCATTGTTTAGTATAATTTTACATTCTGAATCAATATATATTTAAAAAAAAAAAATCACAAACCAATCTTTGCTTTGACAAACAAGCCTATTACAATGTCAAGTTCATTTAAAGCACGAGGAAGTAATGATGATTAGAAAAGCTTTAATTAAAAGGCCGTTTGAGCTACAGTCGAACCACTGCAGCACTTCCTTCCTAATTACATGGGGGGGGAAAAAAAAAAACAACCCCAAACCCCCCCCCCCCAACTCCTTCTCTTGCAGGACTCATACCATTCTCCAGAAGAAAACCAAAGTCAATGAAGGTTATTTATTGGCGTGACGTTTTTTCCTGTATAAGAAGCTTCTTTTACACAGCAAGGTGTAAACAGCATTGACTAAAAGTTTGTTATTTGTAATCATAAATAATTAATTGTAATAAATACGTATCAAGTCACTTTACAGCACACTTTTCAGGGCCAGGATGCAGATAACATTCCGCTGGGCCGCGCTCTCTGGAAGGAGCAGACAGACGTTAGCAGCAGCTGTAGTCGGAGCCGTGGAAGCAGCGGGACACCGAGGGCTCCGGCTCCGGCCCCGGCCAGCGAGGGACGCGACCGCGGCACGACTCCACCCAAGGGCTTGGAACAGGCCATTTAAACCCAACACAAACCCCCATCCAATGGCCAGGCGGAAACCCCAAGCGGATCATTGTCAGCAACAACCGTTCTGCCATGAAATTCCTCACGTTTCCTTGCGGCACCTGTTTGGGAATGAACTGCCTCCAAGCCATTCCTTCCGCTTCGTTTTCCCCTTGGTCTTCGTGACCTCCAGGTGTGTTTGCGCTTCCTCCCAGCAGTCTCTCAGCTACACCTACGCTTCTACCAGGAGACGGACAAGAGTCAAGAGTAAATATTCCTCCCACATGGACCTGTTCCTTTGAAAGGGCGATACAGGAGGGAAGGGGACACGGCTTTCCTAACCACGGGATTTGGAGACTCCGAAAGCCAACAACTACCTCTACGACTGTTGCACACACGTCTTCCCATTCGCTCACAGAAGAACAAGAATATACACACTTGGGTAGGCTTTTCTCTCTTACTCACATTTTATCTTCCAAGTACCACACACTCATCGTTCCCAATATTCACAATAATATACAATAAATACAGCTTTGTCAATTCCCATTACACTGAGACAAGCCAAATTAGCGTATGCCGTCTTCTAAAGAGAGACATGTAATACCAACCTGCAAGTACAGTAACACACACACACCAGCGCAGACCCCTCCTGTGGCTGACGTGCGCCAAGCACGCGGGAAGGAAAATAACGAACTTTAGCTCAGTACTGGCACTTAACTGAAGGTAGCACCGAGCCGAGCAGCACAGCAGCGACTTCAGCATGTTCTCTCGGGTTCCTCAGCACGCACCGCAGGTGACTCTCACTCGTGCCGGGTTCCGAGCGATGAACGCAGCATCGCCGTATTTTCAAACGCACCCCGTGCAGGGCAACCGCTTTCATACGAGTAAAGGAAGCTACAACGCGGTGATGTGTCATTCGGGAACCACCCCAGAACGTATTTCACAACGTACAAAAGTTAAACCTGGAGGATTGTGCTCTCTCCGTAGTCTGCTATTGTCTTTCTGTAGAAAATAGAAGCTTTATCTTCAGACGTGCAAGTTTGCGCCTTCCCCCCCCTCATCCTCCTCTCGGGTGTCACATTTCCAGGATAATTTTTGCTCTTAGATCAAAGATCATTTTTGAGTACAAAAATGAGTTACGGGCGTTTAACCACACGCTGAGTATTCTGAAAGCTTGTTCGGAACTAGGATAAAGTCACAGACGAGAAGCTTGAACTGTGGTATCTTACACCATACAGAGAGAAGCCATTTTGATTCTGCTAACATTTTAATTACAATAAATTATTTTGTTACTAAGCAAAGCAGACATTCAAGAACATCTAGGGCAAGAACCCAACTGAATTACGGCCCTTTCACTGTTCTTTCAATTAGAAACCTTCCTAATCAAAAGTGTCGAGCTGAAACCCCAAATGAACGGTGGCGGCTCCCCGTGTGCTTGCTTTTAGTTTAAAAAGTTACAAGAAAACGGTGGAAACGTAAACATGCAGTTTGGCAGCGTATTTCCTGCTCCAAAACTCAAGCAAGCGCCAGAAATCCTGCACGATCCCTGCCTGCGCCGGACGAGGCAGCGCGCTCTGGTCCTGCAGGTGCCCGGCAGCGATTCCCTCCCCGCACCCGATTCCTTCCGTTTTTGTACTCAAAAATGTTCCAGGGGAGAGCGATCTACGAGCCTTCACCTCCGAGTGCTCCCGAACTCCCAACGCCCGCTCTTTTTGTTGTGTTCGCATGGGTAATACCGTTCTAAATTACAAAATTAGAAATGTACATGTTTAAAGTTTTTTTCAAAATTAAATTATACACAAACTGGTCTTTACTAAACTATCCTACAAATATTCCACAAACAAGGCAGCAAAAGAACCAGTCCACCACAAAGTCTACAAATACAAAATGTAAGTCTTCCAGTAATTATTGTAACGGGAACAAAAGTTCAGAAAATAAATTAACCTCCAGCTCGTCACACAGTGTTACAGGAGGTATTTTTATGTGAATTGAAGGGTTTCCATCGTTAGCAGAGTCACCAAACAATCCAGTCCCCTCTCGGCGTCCCCTTCGCCCAGCTCAGCCGCTGAGCGGATCCTCCCGGTAGTGGATGGCGTAGCGGAGCTTTTCCAGCATGATGTCCAGCGAGGAGTACTGGGGAAGCTTGATCATGAACATGCACGTTTCCACACGGATGTACCGAGAGTCTGGGGAACCTGCAGGGGGAGAAGCACCAGACGGGCTTTGAACACACACCCTCCGCTTTTCACCCGATTCTCCAAAAGCATCTCCTTACCAAGGAGCATCAAAATAAAAAGATTCCGGCCTGTGTCGCCCGAAGCTTAGATACTGCTGTGCTTCTCAGTCGCTCCTCAGGCCCGTATTTTTCTGATAGACCAATCATTTTAAAAGCATACGAGACAAATATTATACAAAGCTTCTTTTTGTCTCCAGAGGGTAATGTTTTAAACAGTTAAAGTTTATTTTAAATCTTATTTTTACATTGTTTAAAAACAGGTCTGCTCTCTTATTTACAGACATAACTACCTGCCCCTCCTTTGTCATTCTTCCTGCATTAAATACATGTTTAAACTAAAAAACCAGGGGAACTGAAAGCTCCAGCAGAGCCGATTTGCTTTGCCGTAGCAGACAGAGGGGGAACATACCTGCAGCTCCGTCGGGGGGGGCTATTTTCATGGGGTACGGCGGGACGTGGGCAGTGTCAGGGCCCCCGTCTTTGCAAGGACAGGTGAAGGGGATCCGCTCCTGGTTACAGGCGAACTTTATGAACTTGCAGAGCTCCTCCTGAGTGAACATCTCCAACGCGCTCCAGAAAAACTCGATGTGCTGATCAGTCTCCATCAGGCCCACCTGGTACATGGTGTGTGCCTACGAGAGAAAAGCAAGCAAGGTGTCCACTGCTGCTTTCCTCTCCCTTCGTAAATCGTCCCCACTTAGACCCTCAGAGGACAGAAGGGGAGGGAACCTACACCTCTATCCCCAAGTTCTCCTGCCTTTTCAAAATCGTTAGGAAATTCAGCCATGGTAGAGTGTTAATATACGTGGGTTTGTATCTTTTTAGCCCCTCAGCTTCTGTAACAGGGTTGTCTTGGTGCCTCCCCTGCAGTGCGGGTACTGTACATTGCTGTTTTGTTTAATATGCAGGGCTGGGCCAGTTCAGCATTGCTGCTGTTTAGGACCAGAAGATGCCTGTTACAGATAAACTTCAGATTTTCAGAAGTTATTTGCAATTCAAAATGGGGGCGATTGCTCTTTCAGCCCTTAGCTCAAGTGGCAAATATTAACTAAGTATCAATAAAATGCAGACAGATTTAAAATGTCATGTTAAAAAGTAAATTCATTATTCCTCTCTGGAACAAGCCCCACTCCTAGTATTTCCTCAACCCAGTGAAATCTTAAACTTTCCTTGGGGCAAAGGGGGGTGTCCAAGTACAGGCCGGTGTTCCCTACGGAGTGTCCTGGCTGTATCGCAAGCAGAAGGTTCTCCCCTAACACCTTCCATGTGGGAGGGCCCTCTCCACCATGTATCGGATGGGTAAGTTTTGCCAAAGCAGCTGCAGTTCTTCACACCTTGAGAAACTCCAGGTTAATGTATGGAAGCCCACATGTCCTCAGCTCCATCTCTAGAGGGGTCAGCGTAGTCAGAAGCTGGAGGGGAATGATCGACCCAAGCCCAGCACGCACTGCAGTCATGCACTCCGGAGTCTGCAGCTCACGCATCCTCAAGCTCCGGATCGCTGTTGCGTACACGTCCTTGTTCTCCCATCTGCACGGGCAGAGATTCAGGACGAGAAAGGAGAGTGCGTAAGAACGTTCTTCCCCCAACCCCGACCATTACATACAGGAGGGATTCATGGGGAGAATAATCAAGAGTGAGCATTAAGCTATTTGCATTCTGATGCTTCCCAATTTAATTCCACTTCCCTCAGCTTCCTCTTCCTCCCTCGTGCTTGTCCATCTCTCACACGCCTCCTACCTGTGGGTGTTTACTGAAGGTGTTTACACTACTCCTCAGCTGTCTCTTTCTTACAGAACAAGAGGCAGTAAATAGCATGAGTGATTCCAAGTTCCTGCCAACAAATGTAAAGCTTTCCCAGACGGTTCCAGCCTTCAGCTTGTTACAAAAGCACCACTGGAGAGCCTGGTGCGGTGCTTGGAAAATGATTCCAGAGATGGTTCTTTCCCATGTAATCCAGCGCAATGTCCTGCCAAGAAAGCTGTTACTTACGCCACCGGAATGTGCCTGCCCCTGGGACAGAGCTCCACTTCCTCCCCTGTCATGGTCAGGTAGGTGAATTTGCAGCACGGCTTGTTGGGACAGTCGGGGCTCTCTGTTGCCAGATGCTGAGAAGCAATTTCTGCACACAGAGCTTCCAGTTCTGTCTCGTCGTTTATCTGTCACGAAACACGAGAATAGTATCTGATGACCACCATGTTCGCGGTACGTTGTTCTCGGGACTCACTGAAGGTACCGCCACAGTGTACAGAGTGCACTCATTGTATCATCTGGAGACAGCACAGACAGCGAAAGCCGGTAATTGCTTTGGTGGGTTATTTTCTGGTTTAGTACTGCAGAAGCCTTAACTCCACTGTGCCTGGCAGCGGAAGAGACTCAGCAGCTTTTCCAAGCCATCAGGAGGTAAAATCCTGCACCCGGAAGGTGAGTCAAGACACTTCACGACACTGCTCACCCGAACAACGTCTGCTAGCAGTGAAGCCAACCGCCACCATGTCGGGCAGGCAGTAAAGTGAGCAGCTCTTAGAACCACGTGCTTATGGGGGAAACCCTGAAAAAAAAAAAAAACCCAAACAACCAAAACAGGAGGGAAAAGAAAAAAGTTACTTACATTTTCAAATTTTTTGACGTAGTTGTAGGTGAGGATGTCAGCTTCCTGGAGATCAACGTCCGGATCCAGTGGTTCTCCTACCAGCGTCTTCCAGAAGGAGGGCAGGAGGTCAAGCGGCAGAGGAACATCTGCCCGAATTGCAATACCCAAGAGCTGCCCAAAGAAATGGAATAACTGCTCCTCTGCGTAGGTTATAGGGCTCGGTGTCAAAATGTACTTCCCCTTCAGAAGAAAAAACAGAATAGAGCACACAAACCAGGATTTAACGACTGATGCACACCCTGCAGGTCCACAAGTTAACAGGCTTGGGCAAATACCGATTGGAACATGACGAATACCGTTTAGTTGGCTACGAAAGGATTGGCTCAAGTGTGGCATGGAGTCTGTATATAATATACACTGATATTCTATCATATTATCTTATCACTTAATGATCAAAAGCAGTACTATTAAGACGGCTCCCTCGAGAGCCCTGCTTTTACAAGCTCTATTCATCAGCATTCACAAGACTTTTCTGTATTTGTGCTACCAGTTCGATATCTAAACCTTGCAAGTTGTGGGATGTTTCTGAAATACAGTCTGGATATGCAAAGTCAGGTTTGCTACATAGCTGGTCTTGAAGGAAATGAGCTGTTTTCCTACCTTGTGGATACTCCTAGGAAGGAAACTACCTCAACTACTGTAAATCCTTTGGGCCATAAGCTTTATCTTGTTTCTATAATAGATCTACTGGACAAAATAGGAGGACACTAAACACGCACTAAATAGCATGGATGGAGCGTCTTATTCTACTGTCAATGCAACTGACTTTCCTGGTGACACTCCTCGAGTAATACCAGCAGAATGACTTCACTAGTCTGGGACTGACAATCTCTAAATCAGACACCACATTCACTCGAAGTGAACTTTGACCAGGAGTCTTAAGTCTGCTGTATTCTGCAGTTTTGACTACTTGGCTACTTCTTCGAGTACCTGCAGTGCCACTTGACATGCAACAGGGGATTCATCAACAGGCATTTTCAGTTCTAGCAGGCATGTGAGACCTCTCTGGTTAGATGTGCTAAGAGGGGCTGTTGGGCTGAAGCTTCTCTCTGTAGCGCTAACTGAATGTGTTCTACTCCTGCTCAAACACATGCATTCAACACGAAAAAAGCAACTTCATTTCTTGCATTGAGATATCACACCTTATTCTTATTCACTGCAGAGCTCGGGCACAACAGGAGAAGGGAGAGCGAGGAGCTCTGTAACTCTTTACAAACTTGCCAAAGGAAGTGACGGAAAGATCCACCTGAAAAAGAGAGGGGCACAATAATGAAATGCCCTCTGAGGCTGGTTACCACTGCCTTGGCATCCAGAATTTGCCGTTCTCCTTGAAATCGCATTTCGAGCCTTATATCACACACTTAACCTCTCTGACTGCACTGATGCGTGGCTTAAACAAGGGTGGAGTAGATGCCACCCTACTACTCACATGCAAATCCACATTTAAGTAGTTAAATTACATGCAAAAAATAGTCATTGAATTGCTGCCTGCTGAATTCTTAAGTGCTGCTTTGTTTTCCATCACTATGTGTAAGACTAGCACAAACACTCGTTACACCAGTTGGCTTGCAAATGGAATTCATTACTTGATTAGAAGATGAATGGTGCTGTCCTCATAACAACAGGCCATTCCCACAGCTAAAAGCGGTGAGACAATGCATCAGAAATCATTACAGATGCTGAGCTGTGGTCATAACATTTATCTCTTTATAGATACTGTCAACAACCACCACAGATCTTAAAAAGAAAAGAGTTCCCCTTGAGAGAAGGCATCAAGGAGCCCTTTGTTCAGCTAATAGGTGCACACTTACAAGAATTTTCCTTTATACGATTTGATGGATGACACCCGTAGGCAATACGAGAAGAGAAGCCCACGTTGGGCTTTTCTGCTCTAACCCCACCTAACCCCATGAATCTCCAAAAAGGACCTATTCCAATCAGTACACACTGCATTCATTTAGATAGCAGCAATCTAGTCTCTTCTTTGACACGCAGCTGATATTTGCCTTGATACCCTATCAATTATTCAACAGATCTGCAAAGTAAGATTTTTCCCAGCTCTTACTTAAATCCAGTCTCTTCCTGGCGTACGTGACCCCAGGCAGCATCCAAGGGAGCCAGCACCCCCAAAGAAACTGAATACCCAGTGGGGCTGGACTGCGGCCACATAAAGATCTTACAAAATGAAACCTCACGAATTAAAATATAGCATCAAGAGACGGCATAATACTCTTGTTTAATAAAGAAAGATTATCGCTTAACGTTTTCTGGTGAAAAGCAGTACTCCTGTGTCACAAGGAGTCTGTCTCTGCACTGGTTAGGTCAAGTCAGGGCAGTTGAATGTCTGTTCCTTTCTGAGGCTCATTCTTTTAACCAGTCACATGAAAATTACTAAAATGATTACAAGAAATACTGTACGCTCCTCTCAAAAATGAGGAAGATACAATTTTAGTACTGTTTACTGCAAAAGTTAGGGATGGTTTTTAAGGCAACAAAGCCCTTACCATACTCACTGCCTCTTCAGCTTGGCTGGGACAAGCTGGAGTTCGTGCTTCTGATGTCAAGTCGAAAACAATTCCCAAAAACACCTCGCTTGGGCATGACCATTTTTAATTGTTAACGCTTGCAAATTCCTTGACAACTATGATAACGTATCCTATACTATCTTAATCTACTGGCTATGCAATTGCACATCACTTTAACAATAAAAACCACTGTAGCATTTAGCCAGCTCATTACTAATAAGAAAGGACTTAAAAAAAAATAAAAATCTTTGTTGTCAGCACAGTGAGTTTACCATGGCCAAGCATCAAAACAACCTGAAGTGACATTCTTACTAAATGCTCTCCCCATGCTTCAAACAACTTATTACTACTTTATTTACTTGCTCTAAGTAACAAAGTTGCATGCCCAGGCACTCATACTTCCCGCTATATTAGCTAACATGTGAAACTCAACCATCTGGCTGGCTTAATTTTTTGGAAGTTTCTTTCTCTTCCATCTGCAGGACTACAAACACCACAGAGGTAATGCTGCTCCTTAAAGTCATCACGAGCCACATTCGGGTGAGAACTTGGATTCCAGCCGGACTAAGTTCGCACAACTAAGTTCTCACCTCCGCTGGTAACTCCGTAATCCCGACTTACTTGTGCCATGAACCTCCTCCCCCGTGAAGCGGATGTTGAACGCATACGTCGGGTCTCCACCACTGGCAAGTTTAACACAGAGCTGCGAGGAGGGCACGCAGGCCAGCTGTCTTGCTGCCTGACAGAAATAGGAGTTTTCTGAAGAACGGATCTCCCCTTTTTAAAAACAAATGGAAAAAGAATGAAATCCCCATGCTCGGAGTATTTTGCGTTAATAAGCATCTGAGCTTGGTTAAAACAGATCTGACTTGTTGCAACGGATTAAAGTGAATTTTGAAAAGGATCAGTGTTTCCCGTACCTCCAACTATTTCCAGGGGATCCAGGGTGATTTCTGGGGCTGCGTGATCAGCAGTTCTTTGGACAGTGGCATTCAGCACTCTGTTCATGACTGTCACTTTTGTGTCATAAAAGATTAAACCTAAATAAAGAAACATATATTTCAGTATAGTTAATCTATCCTTCTACAACCCTATTTCCCGAAATTCTCTAACGGACAACGATAGAGTAATAATTTCATCTTCATTAGGTAGCTAAGATATGGCTAATCCACTTTTTTTTTTTCTTTTTTTTTTTTTTTTTTTTTTTTTTTTTAAGTATTGTTACTAACGTTTACTGGAAGAAGCACACTGGGTTAGAACACTGATGAACGCAATTCTAATGTTATATAAATAGATCCTAGCAGCTCCACCAGAACCTCTGTAAATCAGAACCACTTTGCCAAATAGCTTTCAGAAATCTGGGGTGTTTCGACAGTAATCCTAGAGACAAGAAAACATGATAAAAAAATAGGGCTGTCACATTGCACCATAAATACGGGCTCTATAAGAGACAAAATCTGAACGTTCCTCACTTCTCCACACTGGGTTTAGGTGGTGGTTTGTTGGTTTTTTTTCTTAGCTGGGCAAATCCAAAAGCCTACTCACACACACTGACACCTTTGGTGACTTTTGTGTCTTCTCCTGCTTCAGAAGGAAACAAGTTTGGGAAACACAGTGACCTAAATCTCGGTTTTCTTTGTTGTCTAACAAAGGCTTGTGAAAACTATTTTAAATGCTGATGCACGGTAAGTATTTTCGTGATCTCTCTAATTCTACAACTTCAATGACAATGAGGATGCCAACACGTCTTGGAACTTTCACCTGATCTGCTGCTTGTTGACTAACAAGGAATTTTAATTTATGGATACCCCTAAGAAGATAAAGGCACAACTGAAGGCCACCCACAGAAAGAAAAGAGGCTGACTCCCTCCGTGGTAAAGAACGGTGCACAGTGTCTATTAACTACTTGCAAGAATAATCCCCCTCGCCTTTCAAAAACAAACCAAGAAAAAAAAAAATCAAACAACAAACTACTTCCTCACTGAGAAGTGCCCTTGGGTTAATGCCAGGTTTTGGCTGCCACCTCAGAGAGACCGTATGCCAGCTTATCGAGCTGAGAATGAAGCCAGTAATCCTTTGTTAGCACACTGAAGCCACTCACTATCTCCCTCTCCCTCTCCCCTCCGTGTTCTCCTTTCTGTCACATGTACACACGCATTAAAATCTTCTGCAAAATATACTAAGAAACTCAGCGTGGTGCAGAGTGCACCCTTTCAGGCCACAACCATGCTCCCGAGAAGCTGACCTTTGGCCTCTTGCAGTAGCGCAGCAATACTATTAGCGTACATCTCTGTCTGCCGAAGCTCCACCAGCGGCAAGAAGAAGGTCTCCAACGTTGTATTGAGAGACTGAAGCAGCGCAAACCGTAGGCGTAGACTTTCAACGGGAACATCTGAGGTGGGAAACATCCAGTCAGAGAGAGAAAGAGATTCCCTACCTGCTGCAAAGTCCATCTTCCCAGCAGATTCAGTCCAGGAGCCACACAAGCTTCCTTCTAAAGCAGCTCCTCCTGATCTCGGTGCATCAAGAGGGCTGAAGATGCAAGAACAGCCGTGATCTGTGATGTTCCTTACTGGATCTCGAGCCTCTGGGTGTCTGAGTCCAGTATCTTTCATTATCACTGAATTTGCATTATCTGAAGATCCTCTTAAAGGAACTTAGCGCTTAGAACAGGATTTAGGTGACTGAAGTCTGCCTAGGTCCAGAACTGAAATCCAACCCCCCTCGCCCGGCAAGCTAAACTAACCGGATAGCTGCCTGCTCCAGCCTGATCTAGGAAGTACGCTCAGAGAGTGGAGAACAGCTGCAGTGCCTTTCTAACAACGCTGCCAAAGGCACCGCGGTGCCCAAGCACACCCAAGAAGAGAGAAGACCTAGAATGCAGTGCTCCCCTCAGCCCACAGAGGCTCCAATCTGCAACCTCCAAAATAATGTCCCAACTACCCGGGCGACAGCCAGGTCATTCAGGAGCCCTACCCAGCACTTCCACTGAAGCAAGCCTCTATGCAAACAATCCATACATACTCAACAGACAGGAAATTCTGGGATCTGCTGCATCAGCTGGATCCAAATAAACTTCATGGGGATGGAGTCGTGCTGGTGTAATTGCAAGGTGACGACAAAGCCTGTTAATGTACTGGACAAGGGCTACATCCATTTCCAGTGTCCATTTCCGGGACGCTTTTTGAGCATGTCTTGCATCAATGCAGGCACACCTGAAATGGAAAAGGCATAGGACCTGTTGAAACCTAAGTGCAATACTGCTTACTACGAGCAAATACTGCTTACTAAGAGCATGTTGAGCGCAACACCAGGTAGCTTGTTCCACTTCTCTCCCCTTTTCTTAAGCAGAGCTGTTTCACTCCAAAAATTCCAGTTTGAGAATAAGAACTGATTTATCCCCCACCTTGCCTCACTGTTATTAAATAATAAGAGAAAAGGAACTGTCCTATTAATCTTACTTACTGCACCATCTTCTTTACGCTCTGAAGTGGATATAGGGGAAGGGGATGTAGCAATTAACTTGTGGCTTGACACAGGGAGATAAGGAAGATTCATTTAAGGGACCTTCTTCCTGTACTACATTAACAAGGAAGTAACTGCTCCCTCTTCTACATTGCTACTGACACTCAGGAATAGCACTGCCAGTATAAACAAATGCCCAGTGCACAGAATAGAAAGCTGTTGTGGAATTAAACCAGAGACAACCAGATGGATCTACAATTCTCATCAGGCCAATTTATTATACAGTTTAGAAGCTACAAAGGACGGCACATGATTTTGTCAGTTATGCTATGTACAAGAAAGTCAGGAACCTGCATTTTGACAGCATACTGACTCTTTTAAAGCACTTTTTAAGAAAATAACCAACAATTTTGTCTACAGGCCTTGCAGTCATGGGTAGAAGTTTACATGTTACTAATACACTGGTTAAAGCTACTTGGAGTAGGAACACTTGGGATCAAGTTTTTTTTCTTTAAAGTGAGCACAATTAATCAGTATCACCTTTACAAACAGATTTGCAAAATTTACCTTTCAAAATGTAGATCATATCCACAGGACAGAATAGCTCTCCACACACTACGGATATCCTGTTTGGATCGGTCAACCACAAATCTGTGAAATCCATCCAGTGTCAAATACTTCTCCTCAGGAACTGGCAGCAAAGATACGACCATCAAATAGTTAACGACTTACTAAGAAGCCTACACTCCACACAGGAAAACGGTCCGTGTATGAGGTGGCTCCCTGCCAGCTTTCTCCTGGTTCACATCCCACCATGGCTCGTTTCTTGAGTAGTTCTAAACATAATGCTGCTCAGGTCCAATCTGGCCTCATTCTTTCCTCTCAAGGACGCAAATCCCCCAGCTGCCCTCTGGAATAGCTCCACCAATGTATCTAACCAGGACTCAAGGATCCATGCTTGGCTGAATGCTGGATTCCCCTCTTCTGAGCTAATCTGGCATTTCCTACAGTGAAGAGCAGAGTCCAAGCTCATGTCTATTCACTCTTCCACCTGACTAGAAAAAGAAATATCAAGCAAGACCCTGGAACTAAGCTCTGCTATAGCATGGCTGTGCTCTGTCCTGCATGGAGAGACTAGTTATGAGGCATCTGAAGCTTCTCTTTCGTCTAATTTTCCTCTTGCAACGTCATCATTTTCCTATATAAATTGAGAAACACCATTTAAAACCACTTAGTTCAACCACACGATATCCTAATCTCCCACTGTACAAAAAAGGCCTTGAAACTATACCTCTTAGGAAGCCAGTTCTCTGCCCAATGTATTGACGTGGCCTACGCACACAGTTACATGAATTGCATGAGCATGGTTTGCTCTCACCTAAATTGATGAGTCCAGATTTCCAGATATACAAATAAAACCATCACAAATAAAACCATCACTTTAAATCACTATTTAAAAAAATTAAGTTAGCTTCATTAAAAACAAAGACAACCAAACCTATCATGACATCATATAAGCTCGCCAATATAGAAAAATGTTTTTCTTTTCTACGATGTAGTACTATGGAAAAATTCTATACAGCTACTACCTTCCTGTTTCTTTGTGGGAGACTTTTCAGGGTCCTTCTCTTCAGGTTTGCTCTTCTCGGGAGATTTTGGCTTTACAGTAGGTTTCTTCTCACTTAAGGCTGTTCGGCTAAGGGACAAAGTGAATGTTAGCATTGAAGTTTTCTTTCGTCTGTTCAAGAAACCAAGATATTCTTTGAGGATCTTTTATAATGTCAAAGTCACATTTCCCTCTTCCAATCAGCACATGGAAATACAGGAGGGGGTGTGGAATAAAAAAAATCTAATTGCTAAAGCGAAATCAAATGTTTTACAACCGTCACAAGGCTGAAGACACCAACCTGACACTATTGAGCATAGACTTTTCCTTTGTAGGTGGTTTTGTAACTGGGCGCTTGGTGCTCACAACTTTCACTGGATGCTGTTCTTTGCCCGCCTTGTTGTACTTGCTCTTGTCAAATTTTGGCTTGGGCACACCATACTTCCTTAAAATCTTGCAACATAGAAAGTGGACAATTACCCAGTGCTTTCAAGTTACACAAAAAGACGTTGAAAATACTTTTCAAAGCATTACCTGAGTAAGCTGATCCTCTAGCACCTTCTTTGGAGGACGGACATTTGTGAAGAACACATGAAGGAGGTTTCCAGGAGTCTGAGAATTTATCTGCTCTTTACTAAGATAGATATCAGCAACCTTAATGGGTTTCGCTGGAGTTAAGCTCAGCATTTGCTCAGAATGGACGCAGCTTTTGAATATTTCTGTGAGAACTTCCCGAGCACCTGGGACCAATTTTTCACCTAATAAAAAAAAAAATGCAATATGGTAGAAAATACCATGACCGGTGTTTACAATTTGAAACATGCAAAAAACCATTATGCATTCAGCTAAAATATGTATCACATACCACTGGCTCCAAGATAAAAATCACTTGGAAAAATTCTACTAGCAGACCTGACCTTTGGGCACCCTGATACCCCATTTATGATAGAGAATTGAATGCCGTCTCCCGTTCTGGCCACACACTGTAATTACTGAGTGACCGTAGTGGTAGTGAAAATGCCGATTATTCATAATGCCAGTATAAAAATTATGTCATGTAGGTACACACCAACACCTACCAACTGAACTGGTCGTCAACTGAACTTCCTTCAAGTATTATCCTCCCCTGTGCCCTGATTCAGGATTCTGGCCCATTCCAGGTATATCAGGGTCTGTACAGCTTTCACGTTGTTAGAGAATATAAATTACTAGCTGTTCTACTGGGACAGTTTCTACTCTAAAATTATACTGTGTCTAACAGTGGTAAATTTTGAGAAAATAGCCACTGTAATAAAAGTCACTAAACTACCCAGTTTTTTTGGTTGGTGGGAAGTTTTTTTGTGGTTTTGGGTTGTTTTCCTTTTTGATTAGCTGTAAGGGCAGTTGAGCAATATTCAGATTGCAAATAGTTGCTTGCCAACTGATGTGAGGGAGGAAACTTGATTTGAAATTACTCCCTGGCTCCCTCTCATTGTCACCCATCAATTAGCAAGTCATACTGAATTTACACCAGCAAGCAGAATCTGACCCCTGTATGTCCCCAAAAAAATGCACAATACAAATGAGATATTTGCCAATATGAAAACCACATACCTTTTATTGACTTATCATTGAAATAATCTTCTAGTGCTGGGCTGCCTTGTGTATCAAATAAACTCTGATTTACAGTAGAAACAGTTAAAATCTCTTCAGTTGACATTTCCATCAGTTCATCTTCACCATCCAGACTTGACAAACCAATGAGATCACTACTATTAAATAGACTGGCTCGGATTTTCTCTATTTTAGCTCTTGACCTTATCTGTACAAATAATGAAATTAGTTAACAGGAATTCTAACAAAACAAATCAACTTCCATTTATATGAATTTGGGTCTTAAGCTTTCTCCCCTCCCCATGTACATAATCACTATTGCATCTCTTCTACCATTCTTCTACATCAATAATCTGATACAAGAATTCAGGTTCAGTCTAGAAAACATCCTTTCTAAGAACATCTGGCCACTGCAATCATCATGCTGCAAGTTAATCAGGCACAGCTCTGAACCAGCTATTCCGTTTCTTAGTCTGGAGACAGCCCTTAGAAATACCAGATAAGAAGCTGAAAGTTTCAGATAGGTAACCTGTCATTATTTGCAACTCTGCTGTCCTTCCTTCAATTCTCCATTTAGAAAAAAAATACCTAAATTAGCACGGGCCTTGAAGTCTCAGCCACACAAGTTGGGAACAGGAACAATAACTTCCTTTCATTCCAAGAATAATCCCCATGCTTCATTATCAGAGCAGCTACAGACTTGGAGTAGGTTTCAATGTGAACACGCTGACAGCTTTCTGTACACACTTTATGGTTTATTTCAACTCTGGTGTCTTCATGTCAATTATTAGCTTAAGAATAGCAACTGAAGATTTTCTATCTAAATAAGCTGATTTTCTTCTAAAAGGGAAACTGAAACAATCCCAGGCTATGCAAAAACGTCTCTCTACGTTCACAAGCTATCAGAAATGGCTGGGCTTTTGCAAGCTTCTGATAAATCTGCAGCATGCAGTTAAGTGTAACAACAGAAAGTAAGGGTTCTTGTGCATAGCTGAAAACCTGGAGTGATCTGGCATCAACGACAACCACGTACAATGTCTTTGAGAATTAATTTGGAACTAGATATCAACAAAATTTATCATCTCTTTAAAGTAACTTTATAGAGGAATCTGTAATGGTTTAAAATATGTGAAAACGTAGTCATCAAACATTAAATAATTGCCTTGTGGGTCAAATTAAAGGGCCGCTTATCTCTAAATTAATCTCCAGCAGTGGCCAGTAGGAAGTCTTTGAAAAAAAGTTACATGAAAAAGAAAATGAATAGACTTTTTCCTTTACATATTCTCTCAGTCTCCAGATATCAGCAGTTTAAAGATTTCCTAAGTTGAAGGCTGCATTGACTGCTATGCTTAATAGCTACCGATCTGCACATCCTCCGTGAAGTTAATCCCTTATGAATTCATTTATACTCTTGGCTTCTGGGACCCTTGCAGCAATGAGCCCTACAACCTGCAACATGCAAGAAGACTTCCGATTTAAAATTGCTACTTGATAACTCCGCTACTAGGTTCCCTCCGTCCTTTGATGGACAGTAAATGCTTCCAAGACTGAATGATACAGAGAAAGTCAATGGGGAATAGAGTTCCATGTTCCTCAGCCATCCTGTCCAAGCTGAGAACTCCTAGTCTTCTTAGTCTCACGTGCGCATTGACATACGTTTATTCTGCACCCGTGAGTTATGCTGAGCTACACCTTGCTAACAGTACCTTTAACTCTCCATCATTCAAGTTGTGGCCTCTGTCAAGAGAATCTTTACAGAAGAAAACATACAGCACACTTTTTCCTTAAGAGTCAGATCATGGTGTTACACACAAACCACAAAAAGTGCAGTATTTCTCAAAGCCAGAGGTTAAAAAAAAGTTACTAGAACCAGAGCTCATTCTTTTAGAAAAAAACTGACCCCAAAGGCACCCTTCTCCTGAATGAAGGCTATTACCTCCACTACAGCAAAACCTTTGATTGGCCGTGACAGAAGTGGCTGGTTGTCCAGAGATGTGACTGTGTACATTGATCCAACATCAGACACAGACGCTGTTTCTACATTGTCAAGGGGTTCCCCGAGGCTGCCAAGGCTGCCGAGGCTTCCAGTGCTACAGTGTGAAAGATCCAAACTCTCCTGGCTGGAAACAACATGTGGTTCTAGCAATCCTGGTGGGATGGCCAGTTCCAGCCCAGCTTGAAACTGGTCAACTGAGATATCACTAACGGTCCGGGATATACCCTGCGAGCTGCAGAGGGAAGCCTGGCTTGTAGATGCTGAAGCACTAACACTCATGGCAGGTGTGACACTGCTAGAGCTGCTGATATCCAAACTGTCTGCGCTACTCGAAACAGTTGGTTTTTCCAGTTCAGTTCTGCATTCTCCTCCTTCTGCTTTGTCCTTGATTTTTTTGGGATCCTCTTCCTGCAAAGGGATGAAGATCTCATCTTTGAAGACTCCACCATGTGCATTACATGCCTTTCTGATTGCATTTCTGACAGTACTCTCCTCCAGGTGGGTTGGTATTCCAGAAATGACAAGCAAACGGCTAT
The DNA here is from genome assembly GCA_013398915.1 of Dromas ardeola. Taxonomy (NCBI): domain Eukaryota; kingdom Metazoa; phylum Chordata; class Aves; order Charadriiformes; family Dromadidae; genus Dromas; species Dromas ardeola. Next base: position 1,124,440 of record VYZM01020713.1, on the reverse strand, counting down.
GAGCTGTGGGACCAACTAGTGCTTGACATGCATCTGCTACAGCATCATTTGTCACACCCAACCCTTGTGGATCCTTTTTAGTCAGGTGCCTGAGAATTATAAGCAGAGTCAGTGCTCTATGAAACCATAACATATCCTCAGGCTTGCTTCCTCCTATACTGAGGATTGCAGCATCTGTTTCAGCTGCTCTGGACGAAGACCGTTTGCCTGAAGATGATGTCTTTTCCCGCTTCATTTTGACTTTTTTCCTCTTTGACAGCAAGCTTGGACTCTGTGGTGTCTGTCCGGGAGATGATGAAGACGAGGACGAAGAGTCACTAAGATTTGGGGCACTCGTTGAAGACATCACATTAGCTGTTACACTCATGTTGATAGGTAAGGTTACTTCTGCTACAGCAAGGCAGACTTCCATCAGAGCGTGAAAGTATGTTGAAAATCTTCCTTGGTCAGCTGCTCCAACACCAGACCCACCGCACGCATTTCCAGACACCCAGTTTTGTGTTTCTTCGTCGTACAACTTGTGGAGTTCTGACTGCAGGGCCATAAGCATAGCTAGACAGGGATTTAGCTGAAGGGCAATAGAAGACGACAATCCTGCTGGATTTTTTTTCTGCTCCAGATTGTGAATTTTGCGAAGCAATTCAGCCAAGAGATGAAATATTAATTCCTTCACACATGCTGCCATGTCGGTTGTCCAGAGAAAGTTCCCTGTGTGGCGAAGGCAAGACATGGGAGTCAGCAGTACGTCACTGTTAGTAGCTTTATTACATGACTTGCAACCATAACATTAAAAAAAGCACAAGAAAAGGTTGTTTCAATGGCTATATGTCAGCAGTAAGACAGACAGGAAGGTTATTTCAAGAAATGCCTATCAACAGAAAGTTTCTGGAGTTTGACGAAAATTTCAATATAACGGAAGAGCTCAGAAATACTTTGTGATTGTAGTTTTTCTTTTTTTCCTAAAACCCTCCATCTGAGCCAGCACGTTATTGGTGCACATTACTAAGTAAATACTGCATTCTCACCTAAAAATTCCACTACTTGCAAAAGAACTGAAGCAGGAATAGTATCCAGTTCGTCTTCTGATTTTCCATCCCCATCTTCCAATTTCCAAGTTAACAGCTGTTCTGTGAATGCCATCGCCAGGGGGAATTCAAGGGGAAGAGAATGCAAGACCAACACAGCTCCAGGAGGAGGAGATACTCCTAAAGCAAAAAAGGTCAAAGAAAATACTTATCATGACTCTAGGCATTTGTAAAATAATAGTAGTAACGTATCTTTTACAATTTTTCTGAGGCTAAATCTATGCTAAGTTAGAATTTTCTCTGTTAAGTACCTTGTAATAAACAAATAGGAATGCTTATCCATAATGGTAAGTTGATACAATCTATAGTTATAAATGTACAGATAACACTTTGTTTACATGACATGAAATGGAACTATTTTTAGCCTGTACATATCTAAATACATATAGGACTTCCACAAAACCATTTACTGGTAGTATGATGTGCCTCATCAATAGCGAGAAAAGCATTAGAGATGCTGTAGTTCAGCAAAAGAACTTGAAGACCTCCAATGAAAAGTTTTAAGAGCTTACTGCAGCTCAGTCACCTTCGCTGCTCTAAATAAATCACACTGTCTTTCCCTTAGGCTGGAAGGGTAAAAAGAATATTAATGATTGCTCTTGCTTGAGGAGCCGAGATGACCTATGTATTACTATACTGCATATATATTACTCTGCGTATTAAAGGACCCTACAATCACCTACAAAAGCAAAAAAAATAATAATTCATCTCCAATGTTCATCTGCAACACAGCACCTCAAATAGCAATAGCACCAACTTGAACACTGCAGAAATATTCAAAAACACAGCTTTGTGAACTCCTGGAAGACAAAAAGCAGGGAACGCAGATCCTGATGGTTTGAACAGAACTAACAAAATCATAGTCAGATGGCTTCCAACGTTTGTGAAACCATGCCTGTTTGGTTAAGAACGATGGCATATTTCTGTTAGGACACATTTCTTAATACCTTGTACAAAAATACTACCATAACCAATGGTAGGACTGAAGACAATATAGGAAGCTCCTACAGAAGCAATGATGATGTGCGTCTCACTTCTGAGAATACAGTTAAAAAGTTTTGGGGTTTTTTTGTTTGGTGTGGTTTTTTTTTTTTCTATTGTTGGTTTGGGTTTGTTTTTTTTTTTACCTAGTTTGATGTGGACCTTGTCTGTAGGGGTGATCACTGAAGGGTACTGATTGGTTGTTGGGGGAGGCGTTAGGCCTGTGTTGGTTGGAGAAGCATCTCGAGGATAGCACACTGCTTCAATTAGGTTTAACTGACCATTCCTTTTAACTTTATGCCCAAGTCCGTAGACAAGCACTCGAGCCCAAGGAGCTTTATACAGGGATGAACTAAGAAGAGAGCAAAACCAGTTCAGTTAGATTGTAGCAGGCTACTAAAAATCCCAACCCAATCATAGAAAGGTTAAACACTCTGCAGTATTTATCCCACCACCCACAAAATGAGTCTCTGAGAAGAGAAAAATCTAAGAAAATGAGCACCTACATATTCAGGGTTCACAGAGGCTCAGTGGCACATCTTCAATCTTTGCCACTCTTGGCTGCTCAATTACTTACTCTTTGCGGAATCCAGACTGACTTTCCTTACAGGACACAATTACAAATGCAGCTCCAGGAAAATTAACATCCATATTGACTTTGGATTCTGAAATGGGGAATTCTTCAGCAGGAAACTGTTCTGGTGCCGTCTGTAACAGAGCATTTCATAATGAAAGTCCCCAAGCAGCAGCAGCAAACCACCTCCCTCTTCTTTTTTCAAATAAAATATAGCATTGTGAATAGCAGCATAGTGTGTTAAAATGAAGTGGCCTCACAATTCAGAGCATTGCTATTGTTTGTGTTTTTGGCATGCCCGCTATGATCAGAACAGGAATACAAGCCATCCAGAGAAACAATTCAGTGTGATGGACAGTATGATGGAAGTTAGAATCACACATAAAGCAAGGGCTCCTTAGAAAGAAACCCAACACTGCTCATAAAACATTACTAAATATTTTACCTGCAAAAAGGAGCAGATCTGTTTAGTGAGGTCTAACAGACTCTCCTCTCCTTGGTGCAGTGTCCGAGTAATGGCAACAGTAAGCCACTCTCGGATGGCTTGTGAATTGCCCTGGTAGAAGAGGTCTGTGGCAGCACAGTTCTGGGAATGGACGCAGTGTTGCAGGGACTGGGCCAAAAGAATAGAACTTGAACTGATTGTTCCATCTGTAATAACAAGTAAGATAAGACAAATTTGGAGATCACTTCAGCATGTTTACATAGCCTGTGAAACAGAAGTTTTAAAACACTTGGAAGATTACAATCCTCTACTTTCACTCCTGAGCAAGTGCAAACCTCCTCCCAAAGGTCAGCAGTAGAAAGGATCCTCCCAAGACCAAACCTGCACCCCTGACATGGTGGTTGCAGATGGGAAGGCGCTCTAAATGCCAGCTGTATTCTTCACCCGCCTTAAGCCAACCCTTAAGAAGGCCTGCCATACATCGACAGAGCTGTGCTTTCACAGCTACCTCATATTGTCCCACGTACGAAGGCAGGGGTATTTCAATTTAAGTACTCTGAGAACAAGTGACCAGAAACGCTCTCTTCCCCATTCATTCTAGATGAGCAGCTTTCTCTGTCCTCAGGCTTTCCCAATATATGAACTATATAGCTTTTGGGTGGCCCTGAGTGGGTCACAAGCCTTGACATGTCATGGATGTCATTCTCGAGCTAATGGGAGAAGTCAAAGAAAGACAAAGTCCAGTGCACAAAGGAGTGGGCAATTCACCAAAACGCCAGTTTGGAAACTGTATGTATTAGCAGGACTTGAATTAGACACATTTTAAAGAGGGAAAAATAAATAAAAGCTTGTAAAATTATCTTAAAAGCCATGCAAAGTAGTGCGGTACTCTGCAAGAGGACCTTTTACAATGCGGCATCTGTTAGAGGTAGCCAAGTTTCAGAGTAATTGGAGGAGGGAACAGGACTCTTCCCAATGGTAAATAATTACTCTCAGTTATTATTAGCCTATACTTAGTACTTCCTACTTCCTCCTTATGCTCCAGCCACATTACACACATTTCTTTGCATGCAGAATAGCTTTGTCACGATAATTGTCTTTGTTAACACTCACTTGAATTAGCCAAAGATTCTTTTCCATGATTCAGCACATACATTCTCTAATCAGATCTGTGATTCCAGTAGGAAAAGGACAAACCACTTTGTGAAATGAAGAAGAGTTTAATTTCGAAAACTAAGACCCAACTGGCATTTAGTTTTACTACCCTGGATTCAACCTACAAAACATTCTCACCTCCTTACAAGTATCCCATGTGGATACTTCCCCCACCCCCATCCCCCCCAAAAAACCCCCAAAGATCACTGATGACAAAGGGACAGACACACACTGAATGGAGCCTTAGAAGGGCCTCTGAACTCCCTTAAACACTTTTAATTCAATCATTAGCAAGAATTTCAGTTTAGTACCCTATCACTAAGGTCAGGAGTCCATTGAGACATTTTTTCAAATCCCATCATTATTAACTAATTAATCAATAAGTGCCAAATTGATTAGAATTTTTTTTGTCCCCAGAAAACTATTGTACCAAAAAAGAGCTGTAATAAAAAAAAAAAACCACCCAGTGTTTACCAGGAAGAGGTGGTGCAAGAAGTTGGTTGGATAGCAACTGCAGGTGCTCCAGAGTGATATCACGGATAGCAGGAATATGAAACAGACGAGTGAACATATGTGGAGATTTGGGGGCAAAAATGTTGAGGAGAGCCATGCGGCAGTATAGCTTGGCCAGAGAAGCTTCACTTCGCAGAAGTTCTCTAGAAAACACAAACATCAAAACATAAAATTGTTTCACCATACTTAAACTAAGCCACTTCCAGCAATCTGCCCCTGAATCCAAACATACATGCCTAATTTATTCTTATTTAAAAGGTTCAGGTAGACCAAAATCTTTCTTATTCACTTAAGACAGCACTCAGCCCACTTAAATCCGGATACCAAATTAAGGTATCTGAATTAGAAGCCAACTCTCCACAAAGTCAGTCAAGAATTCTTGATCTTTTAGACAGAAACTAATTGATGGTACAATAAACCTCAGCTTCAGGGAAACCCGTTAGACCAGCATGTATAAAAACACTGTCACATGACTAAGTAAAATCCTTCCAACAAGACAGTTATAACAAAAAAAAAAATATATCAAAACCCCACTACCCATTAAAACACGAAGATTCAATGAGTCTTTGTCAGCTTTAATTCAACAACTACAATAAGATTCAGAAGTTTACTACTACTCAAAACAAGGCTGCAGAAAATAATTGTACTACAGGAAATGCTATAGATCAGGTCAGATAATACAAATGCCTTCTAACATCTCTTTTTTTACCTGTGAATTTGGATATTGGTATTATCCAGGGTAACCAATCCATTTGTTGCAGTCCTCCTATAACCAGCAGGTGGCCTTTCTAACATGTCAATAGGATACCAGTATCTCACCAGCACTCCTTCACTTCTGAGATATGTCTCCACTTGTACCAATTCATTTACCTGGAACACCAAAAACAAGACTGTCAATAAACACAGTAATGATGATGATAGCTTTTTTCCTTCAAAACGAGAATCAAACTAGCATTCTAAGCAGTGTAGTGCACTTAAAATGTATTTGCTCACAGATGTGTGATGCCGATGCATTAAAAGCCCTCCCAATGTATTTTTACTCACTGAATCAACATCCAGAACCACACCATGAAGACCAAATGTCTTCAGCATCCCACGAATAGCAAACTTGGGCAAAGCTGTTCCAACAGCACTACTGGTAACGTTGTTACTGTCAGGAGAACGAGTCACCACTGTGAGACCTGGGCAAAGGGACAACATGTTTTTTTAAGATACAGCATTTTTCTCAGACTGACATTTTATGCAGTAGATCCCAAATACTAGAGCCCCTTAGCTCTTATCTTCCCCTCAAGCTACTTTTTTCTGACCTTACCTTTTCGTACTTTATCAATTGTAAATTTGTTTGCTTCATCTTTGATATCCTCGATAGTAGGAAGGTAGAGGTCTCTTGGGATGCCACCATTTTCCTCATAGAGGAATTCTACAGTTTGTCGTGCTATATCAACCATTCCTGGTAGACACAAGGGAGTGCTAGTTATTTTCCCCAGCCACTTGAAATAAGCTCTTACTCTCATTAACATCAAAAGCAGATGAGCTATCTAATTACTTAAATATTCCTTCAGTCAGGCTGATAAATAGGGAGTAGAGCGTTCCTGAGACATTCTTGTATGCTTCTCGTTATGGCTCAGAATTCTTTGCTTGTACTGTGACTTTCCGACAAACAGGTCATCTTGCCAGAACTGTATTAATTTACAAACCCCCCCTTATTAAAGTGTTCCTCAAAAGTTTTGCCTTGATACAGTCACAGACAGAAAATGCACATAGATAATTTCTTCCCAAACTGTTATTCCAAAGTCTTTCTGTATCCACATCACAACAGCACAAATTCTACCACTATTTCTAAAACCATTTTCCCCTATTTAAACGGTCCAACTTAAGTAAAGTGTTAAAGAAAAATCATGACGACAAAACAAATTCTAAGTACTTGATGAAAACAGCAAGTGAATTATTATTTTTTTTATTTAATTTAAATTTTCCAGCCTTGAATACAGTAAAACGTAAGAAACACAGATGTTATCTTCACACTTATTGCACGTCATATAAAACAAGATGCACGGAAATGAACATAGCCATACCTAACTGTAAAGCTCCTTTAATCTGATCCAAGCCAGACTTCCTCTCAGCCTCATTACGGAATCTTCTTCTAATTGTAGGGAAAACTTTAGTTTCCCAGGCTTTAACCAACAGGGCATAGTGATCCTCCTACAAAGCCAAAAGTCATTTAGAACACCAAGAAGAAAGAAAAGTTAACAATAGCTATATTTTCCTTAAGGAAGCAAGGAAAACCCTTGTGTGGCAAAACTTAAAAGTCTGAATTACAAGATCTGTGTTTAGACTACAAGCTACAGCAGGCAGAGCTTGCCATGTTCCTCACCCGGGGAATATCATCGTCGTCGTCATCATCGCTTTCATCATCTGCAATAGGAGGGGGATGGGGATCGGGGCCCGACGTGATGAAGTTCTCATAGCTCAGTTCCATTTTGTAGTGGCAAGATGTGTCACTGTCATATTCTGCAAAACACATATGGAAATAACGAGATCCTAACGCACTAAAAGGCATGCAAAAATATTCCATGAGGTTTTTGAGATATATTGCATTCCATGATCTCCAATCAGTCTGTGGAAATGTAATGCATTCTGACATAGCGCAACCAATTGGTTGATTCCATCAACTATATCATCTTACTGTATTCAAAGCCCTCATAAGATAGTTTCTCATTGCAGTTGCATTAATTGAGAATAATTTGTGCATCCATATAAACAAAGACTGAAGTAAGGGTTTTTTTAATTACCTTGTCTAAAAATCAAATAAGCATGTATTTGACAATCCTTGTTGTACTGCTTTACCTAAATAGGCAGTACCGAAGGACTGCAGCCAGGATGTGCTTAAATCCTATTTAATTGATTACAATTTTTCCTGAAAGGTTTAAAAAAAAAAAGTTAATCATCACTTTACGTTGTTGAGCCGTAGCGACAGCAGCAATTCTACAGGGAGGTCCATGGGTCCCAGGATCAGAAGCTATGCTGGTGCCAGCATCGTTATCGCTATCAGAAGCCATGGCAAAAGGCAAAGCTTCAAAGTTGGCACTTATTTCTTCAGCTAGGTCAATACACAGATCAGCAGCATTCCTGTGAGCCTGTCCTTCAGCATAGGCAAATTGGCGAGATCCAAAGTTAGCACGGACTTTTGTGTTCTGAAAGAAGATGCACATAAAAGCATTAAGATGAGCTGTGGATTGTTTTGATCCTTCTCTTTGCTCTTTTTAAAAAACTCAGCCAAAAGGGATAAGCTGATCACATCTCCATGCCATACAGTTTTCCCAGCATCGCTAGCTATAAAACTAGCTGCAGCAGGGAAAGCATTAAGTTTCTAAACACAAACTTTGAACTTGCCTTTTTTCTAGCTTCAAGATAAAGCATGCTTAGCTAGTTCACTTTGAAGCAAGGTCACTGCTGAGAAGGAATACTAATAGAAGGGCTACTAGCATGGAATAATGCCATCTCATTGAGCCAGCTGCACATTAGTGTCCTAATGGGCAGAAAAAGTTCAAAATAATGACAAAACATATGCACCTGGGAAGGGTAATGGAATACCTCTACCTACCTCAATAAAGGTAAAAAATATCACTCTTTTTTTTTTATAGATAGGTAAGCAGGCTCAATACCTTCTATATAGTTTTTAATGTTTCTGAAATAATATATATCAAGCAACACATTTCTGTTAAAAACTTGCCTTTTTCTGAATGTGGACAACTGGCCACATTCCACCAGAGACATCTTCTAGATACGGCCCAAGTCGCTGCCCACAATACGTAAAATAAACTCTGCCTTTAGCTGGCTGCCCCGGAGGGGGTGGAGTTCCTTCTGTTCTTTCCCATCCAATTCCTGCCACATCACCTGTAGAAATATAAGATCATCAAAAGAAGAACATGGATTTAATCTGTTTTCTCACCCACTGTTTCCCTTACATTTTCTGATTTACCAGGTAAGCACGTTAGCTGTACTCTTACATACCAGGAGAAAGAGTCACATCCAATCTAACACTCTTCCACTGCAGCAAGCTGGAGCCATTGTAATGCACTGCTCGCCCATTGCTGAGAAGAAACACAAGAAGAAAATTAAAAAGAGCACTGAAACAAATAAGGATACAACTCGCTACCAGCTGAAGTCTAGGCAGCTGCAATACTAACAAAAGGCAACTCAACTCTCCTTATTTTGATAAGGAGATATTCTAGGTCATCATTTTAACATGTCAATTAAAATGTACGTGTTGCCTACTACAATGTGTTCACAATACCCCTCCCTAAGAAGCTTACAAGTGTACTGAGCAAGACCATGATTTTTGATGTACACCTCCAACGTACTTGTGAAAAAGACAGGTGCCCACTGGGTTTGTCCAAGCACCATCCCGTTTTTCTGCTTCCGTAGCAAACCCGAACGAAACTATTGGCCCAGTGTCATCATCTGTATCTCCATAGGAAACTATTTCAATTTCCCAGTAGAATGATGGTGCCTAGAAATAAAAATAATAATTTCCAAAAAATTGTTTTCAAAAACATAGGTGAAATAGAAAGTTTTATTTCTTTTCTTTTCATGCACTATTGAATATTAAATGACACAAACTATTGTACAGTTGCAAGTTCTTACCTGTACTGGAACTGGTGAAGTGGCATAGATAAACGTGCCCCTCGGAAGTCCCCCACCTGCGCTAGGATCAGCCAAAAAGGTCACAGCTGTGAGATGCGATGAAAACATGCATGCTCGCACAGGGGGAAACACTCTTGATGGGCTCCAAGTGATTTCTTTGGGCTACAAACAGGAACAGAGCATTTTATTCTACCAATTACAGCTGAAGCCATCTACTGAAATCCAATGATACATTCTTTTTATGAAGTCCACATTTAATACAACACATACAACTACCACAACTGCAATCACAACAAATCACATCCCATTACAGAAATTCACAGTCAATGAAACGTTTAAATAAGAATCCAACCAGTTTGGCTCCAAGACCACAGGCAGACCCTCTGCACTCAGTGGCTGGCATCATTTGCAAGGGGCAGAGGACTCAGCGTCGTTTCTGTGCTCACCTGCCTTCTGTCTGCTTGGAGTGGAGGAGGGGGAGGTCGAGCACAGTCACGATACAGCATTCGTAACCTTTCACACTGCATTTCTACAACAAGGAGCCTCTCCCCTGTAACAACAAACCAAACCGAGCTATGAGGTCCCAAGCAAATCTAGTTGCTGGAGTCCAACAGTGCAATCTTAATACCGGTAAATAGAAACAAATATGACATGTGCATTTTAAGAGATCTGATCAAAGAGTCTCACTTACCCCATCAACAAAATTAAGGACAAAATCTGAATGTACACAAGCAATTACTTTCCTCATGTTTAATTAGTATTTGGTTAGCAAAGACATTGTTATGTTAATTAAGATATAAAGTTAATCTCAGTGAGCAAGTTTATGACCCAGCAAAAGCAGGAAGTCAAAAGAATTTATGCCTACTATTAAAAAAAAAAAAATCAGTACACTCCCTTTTACACTGGAGATCACACCGAAGTCCACTTGGTTTCTACCCTAACATCCTTCACTTCAGCCACCTTTCCTCCAATGAAAGGCTCTGACATATTTCTAAAACTTGCCCTTGCACTAAGATGTCTGCTGGGCCTACTGCTTAAACAAGAGGGAAGGAAATCAAGAGCTCAATGATAAGGAATATAAAAACATTGTAAAAAACAGCAAAAAGGTCATAAAAAGAAAACATAGAAGCGATAATGTCGAACAATACAGAGTAGGTTACAGTGGAAGGAAGAAAAGTGGAAAGGGTTCAGAAGTAGAGTAGTAGAGAGCTAGTCCCAGGACTTGCATCTTCTGTGATGCACGGTGTAATCATGTTCTGGTCTAAGCTTCATGCCTAATATTTAAAATTATTCAATCTGGTTATTAGCTACTCTTATGTTAACAGCTCTGCAGCTATGACAAGACATGCTGTACTGTGCTAGTTATCAAACTGTAAGTAGCTGGAGGACAAAACACTGAAAGGGTTTTAAAAGCTGTTATGTCTCTGAACTGAATATGACAATGAAGCTGCAAGAATACGTTGAATACCTACCAGGGCTGCACTCCTGTGCCACCAAATTAAGAACTTCTACAGCAGCTGGACACTGTTGAATGAATTCTTCACAGAATGAGCTGTCTTCTAACAGCTGAGCCATCACCAGGCATGCTCTTAATGGAAAAATAATACGTTTAAAGCATTACAAAAGTGCATGCTGAATTCAAAGTTGTCTTCACATGTATTGAATTCAAGACTATTTTAAAAGACAGCACATTGACTGATCTATTTCTTTGTCTGATTGCTTAGCTATCCATCAGAGCTTCCACAATGACAGCCTTCCCCTACTTCGTAACATTTACTTCTATGAAGCATTTGCTCAATGCACTGTCAGTGTTACAGGGGGCACTTTATTTTTGGTGCTCATTTTAACAACATCTAGACACCAAATGTACTTAAGAAAGCAAACAAGAATTTTTGCATCGTCCCCTACTGCCATATATCAACACCCACAGAGGAAGAAAACAAGAATCCATGCAATTTTCTTGAACATTTGCGTATGGTATCAGAACAGACTGAGGTGCTGCACAAAAACTGACAACTCACCTGGTTCTTATTTCAGCAAGAAGCCGGACCACTGCCATTACTGGAGTTGAGCCATCTCCTGTTGCAGGAAGTGAGGTGTGAATAGATAGACTTCCCTCCTGAGGAAGCAACATGGACTGGACTGCCTGTACTACCTTCTCAGTAATGGACAGTTTATGAAGAGGCAATGCCTGATGGTGGGGGGGCACGGTAAAAAGTTAAATTCAAGTAGTTAGTTTCTAAGAAATGAGGGTGTTTTATTACCTGGAGTTAATTCTTATTTTGTACTATCACAAAACCAGCACCAAACATTAGTCAAAAAAATAAAGAACAGAAACAAAACCAAAAAAACCCCAAACCAGTATGCAATGGAACATCCTTAAGCACCAAAAGATGAATATTCTTGTTATTTGAATGAGAACTTAAATACAGATATTGTTAAGATATGTTTAAAACAATGAGGCAAACTTTACAAATAATTAATCAAAGATGAAACAGACTTTTTACATGCTGTAGATTAACTGCCAGTATGCTGCGACAAAAAAAAAAAATTGGTATTATACTTAATACTGGATTCTTAAAATTACCGTACCTCAGATCTTGGAACACAGAGCCTAGATAATGGAATAGTTAATATGTCTGATGCTTGTGAGGTCTTTCTACTGTCTATACTGGTAGGTGGGAATTTGACCGTTGCTATACCTTCTTGTTCATTAATAGATGCCACAACTCCAATGCTTCCTGCTATTCCTTTACCTAAAACCTACAACCAAAGAAGGTCTGTGTAAGATTTAAGGCTTTACAAACAAGAAACACTGAGTGTTTAACGTCACACACCAACTCAACACACAATTAGAGCTGGGTATTTTAGGAAACAGGAATAATATACAGTAGCAGTCTCCACAAGTGATATTGCAGCTGCCTCACAATCACAGGCAATGTGCACACTGCTTCACAAGGATACCAATGCAGGAATGTCCTGATTTGAGGTAAAAGAGAACCAATTTTCTGATTTGTAATTTTAACTTTTTAGCTGGGCCTCTTCTAACTGACTAAAGTCTGAAATTAACAGCATATTGTTCAGAAACTGTTCACTCTCAGAGTGATAAGACCTGATTATACCAAGGAATGGTATGCACAGAGGCTCTTGCTTATACTTATTGCTGTAACAACCAAGGTCAGCTCACTTCGCTATTTGCCCCGTTAGAGGGTCGGAAGCGGAGAAGTGTAGAGGGGTCACACCTATAGGGAGGAGCAGATAGGGCAGGTGACCCAAAACTGACCAACAGGGTATTCCATCCCATATGCATCACGCTCAGTATAAGAGCTAAGGGATCAAAGGGGGCTCTGGCTCGCGTTTTCTTCAATGGCCGACGTCTGAGGAGGACCCCGTCTGTTCATCTGCCTTCGACCGCGATCCGAGCACTCCTGACTCTAGTTCCGGAATTCAGCTCCTGTCCATCACTGACTCCAGTCTGGGACTTTCCCTGTGTCTGCTGGTGACACGATCGTCATCCTGGGAGCTGGATACGGTTTTGTATATATTGTATACTTTTTAAAAATTTTCTTATTATTTCTTATTTCCTTATTTATTATTATTTTCATTAAAGTAGTTTAGTTCTTTTTCTAAACCCGCAAATCTCCTTATCTCTTCCTCTCCTCTCTGAGGAGGGGGGGGGCAGGGCCATCTGTCGTTCTGATTGGCCAATCCGGCCAAAACCACGACAAGGTAAAACATCGACAAATGCACCAATTCTCATTTAAGATATAAAATGTGAACGGCGCTGAATTACCTGAACTTCAGAGCCTATTTTGATCGTCTCCTTAAAGCCACCCAGAGCACAAAGGGCAGCTACTGCCTGCCGAGCAATTCTTTGAAGTTTGGCAAGTTTCCTTCCGCTGCTACTCCCATTCTCCAAAATACTCTCTGCATATTTCCCGAGTTGTGGAATGTACATCAGAGCCCGAGACAGAACCTGAAGACAGAAGCAAAAATACCAGAGAATGACTTCAAAAGCGCAATTCAAACAAAAACCAACGCCCCAAGCCTCCAGCCCACACACAGTCTCAGAAGAATTATTTTTGTTCTTGAAGAGAATGATGTAACTCAGAATATTCTAAGTTCTCTGAAGTGTGAACACCATCAAAGACAGCTCCATTCCCTAATAACTTTTAGAATCACAGTGTTACATACATAATCTTAGCAAAAGTCTTCACTCGAGGATTTAGCCTAAGAAACAGATTAGCAGCTACAGGATTCAGAGGAACATAAAAGCAACGCGCCATATTTTCCAGCCAACACTTTAGACCCTCAGAGGGTCTAAATGGCAAGGAGGACTGAATAGCAAAGGTAGAATAACTACCTGGGAAAGGCAAGATAACTCCCTAAACAAACCGCATTATTAATTACTGAAAAGAATGACAGGTTAATTACAGAATGACAACACATTCTCTAATGCTGGGTAATTTTTGATTTTTTTTGTTCCACCCTAAGACATCAGAAAGGGCTGCTTCTGTGCAGTACACATCCTGGTTTGAAGTGCTAGAAGTAGTAAATCAGAAAGGAATAGCTTAGGAATTTCATAGAATCATAGGATCATAGAATCATAGGGTTGGAAGGGACCTCTGGAGATCATCTAGTCCAACCCCCCTGCCAGAGCAGGGCCACCTTAGAGCAGGTTGCACAGGAACGCGTCCAGGCGGGTTTTGAATGCCTCCAGAGATGGAGACTCCACCACCTCTCTGGGCAGCCTGTTCCAGTGCTCTGCCACCCTCACAGGAAAGAAGTTCCTCCTCGTGTTGAGATGGAACTTCCTATGCTCAAGTTTGTACCCATTACCTCTTGTCCTGTTGCCGGGCACCATTGAAAAGAGCCTGGCCCCATCCTCCTGACACCCACCCTTTAAGTATTTGTACGCATTAATTAGGTCACCCCTCAGCCGTCTCTTTTCCAGACTAAACAGACCCAATTCCCTCAGCCTTTCCTCATAAGAGAGGGGTTCCAGTCCCCTAATCGTCTTGGTAGCCCTATGCTGCACCCTCTCCAGCAGTTCCCTGTCCTTCTTGAGCTGGGGCGCCCAGAACTGGACACAGTACTCCAGGGGCGGCCTCACCAAGGCAGAGCAGAGGGGGAGGATGACCTCCCTCGACCTGCTGGCCACAATTATTTGCTAATAATTATTTGCTAATAATTAAGTTCTCTTAACTACTCAATACATGCTTGGTGTAGAATTTGATACTTAATCTTCTGTTTGCTTACTTTTTCGGCAGTTGTTGTCCATATCTGAGCTGCATTTGATTCCGGTGCCATCAACAAGCTATGCAGCAAGGCGATCACCTCTGCTGCCATGCTGTTTGCAACATGACCACTAATGAACGGCCTCACGGGATCAGTCCTATAGAGAAGAAAGCAATTTGCCCATTCATTTCAAAACAAGAAAAGGAGAAGAAGCTTCAATTGTGAACAACAATATACAGCACAAAAAAGGGAAGTTTATGAAAACAGAGGTATTTTTTCTAGAGCACTACAAATAACTAGTACACAGAAAAGCAGAATCTAGTCTCTAAGTATAGAATCGAAGTGACCCACCTGGCAAGCTCAGAATTCCTCTCTCTGCAAATAGATGTTTGGGCAGTCTTCTTTTTGTCCCCAGTAGACAACCCACTGGTAGTTTCTGGATTGACAGTTTCTACGGGTGGCCCAACACTAACTATTAGACCAGACTGCGCCCACTTAGTTGCCTTTCGAAGGGCTGCAGCAGCTTCTTCTGTAATAACTTCACAGCAGCCGCTCTGAAAATAAAATTGCCATATAAAACAAATACTAATGATAGCTCTATTTGGCCACGTTATGTGACGCATTTAAATCGCCTCCCTCTGCATATGTAAAAGTACTGAGAACACATCAAAACACCCTCCCGTATATGTATTAGTCACTGTCATAAGACAAATTCTTTCTGTTGCTTTTTCTCATCTACAAAGAGATCAGAGATCAATGTGGATTCATTGCCTTTAATATTCTGTTCTTAGCTTAACAATATAGTTTCTCTTCTCTGATCAAAAAGCCACACATGAGTATTACTGGTGCAAATACTCAAGAACATGTCTGAAAATATACATGAAAATTCAATTTAAAGATGTGGTTTAAAATTCGTACTATTAATATGCATTAAACACTTCAGGAAAGAGACTATTTAAAGTGGCTTAAACATGAGCTACAACAGTTGGAAGAAGCCTTAGCTGGAATTCTTTTTCATCATTTATCCCTGTATTTACATCAATAACTATATAATGCTAATATTACATATAAAGTTATCTTTCTGAACAGTTCTGTAAATTAAACAACATTTAACAAATGGGATTTTACATCAGTAAAAAACAAGAATTTTGACTGGCCACCGATTTAAATGATGTTGAATAATTCTTTAGTTATTCCTTTTCTTACTTTTGTCATGTCTCGATCCATTTTCACTACTTTCTCCATATTGGCTCCAGTTCCTAGTCGGAATGGACGACCTTCTGAGCTACTATTACAGTGAAAATAAACCACATTAGCTTTGTTTCCATTGGTGGAAAAAACCAGCTGAACTACACAGTCCAATTTAATATTATGCATGTTTCTAAATTATTTGAAAGCAACCCTTGCAACTGAATTGCTTAACAATAATAGAAATCCTTGATAGTTAAGGACATACCCAATTGCACTGTACAAGAGGAATTTAATACTATTGAATGTAGTTATTTGCATAGCAATTTAACCATTCCCCCCTCAAAAAGTAGTATCATGAAATTGGCTTTTACTGAACACAAACGCCTGAGGGCTCTGAGTTAACCATTCGCCAAAGAACACCCAACAGCTCTACCTTTTAGTATTATTTTTAGGGCATGGGTTCAAAACCAACTTGGAGTGGGGGATGATGAAACAAATAGTACAAAATGCAAGAGGTGGTAACGTTGGTTGTTTGACATTCAGAGATCACAAAATCCAAGTGGGTACTAAGAATACTAAAGAAGCTGTAATAGCAAATTATTATCCAGTGTATGCATTATTAAAAGCTATGCTTTTAAAGCCATTTTGCTTTGATAGTTCTATTTGTTAGTTGTACGTAGTCGGTAATACCGTAACAAGACACATTCCTTTTTTTCTGATGGAGTATCAATAAGTAGCTAATTTTTCATGTGATTGTTTTCAGACAGATTAAGATGTTTTTATGTTCCTTTGCTAGTGGCTTACACGGCTGGTAGCAAGCCAAAACCAAAACATCACACTTCATATCCCCCTCCTTCTTTTATACATCTGTATACTCTGCTTTGTTTCAGTTTCGCTGCTCTCATCATTGCTAAGTTGTTTTCTACAAAACAGCCAAGTCGAGGAAGCACTGAGATTTAGATTCTTTCTGCTGCTGCCTCACCACACCTTCAGTATAGTGGTATGCATTTTTATCAAGGTAACAGTATGCTAAGCATCAGCCCTATACGCTATTTTTGCATTATCTTACTATTTTGCAAGCAAACACAACAAATTGGGAAGACGTTTTCCTTTCCCATTTACCAGTATGTCTAGGATACATTTTTCTACAGCTGTAGCACTAAAAAAAAAAAAAAAA
>VYZM01020713.1:1089785-1107403 GCA_013398915.1 Dromas ardeola | reverse complement strand
AAAAAAAAAAAAGAAGAGAATGATATTGGCGAAATAAATTGCTAATTCCAATCCAGTGAGTTAAGATTACCTTAGTAATGGCTGAAGGACTTCATGGGATGACTGGTCTTCCCGTTTATGAATAAAAATAGAAAGTTTACCATCCACTGCCTCGCTTTCTTCTCCAGGATCTTTATCACCTTTTATGGAATTTTTAGGGCTGGCTTTTGCTAAAGTAGTATCCGGCTCAGAGGCAGTTGGAGAAAGAACCGTCTGGCATCCTTGAAGTAGAAAGGGAAGAAAAAAAAAAAAAGAGAGGCACAAAGCTGTGACACACACCTTAGTCTGAGGACAGTTAAATTAAGAGGAGGATGGTAAGTCAGACATATCCTATCTTTCAACACTAACGTATCATGTACCTTTTCCTACTTGAGCTTGCTATAAATACTAAAGCTCCTTGATGAAACGTGACTTGCTTGGCAATTTCTCAAATTAGCGTGACACTAAAGACGTTGGTACCTGGTACTACATAATCCGCCAGTTTTGCCAGCAGCAGAGAGGCAATCTTGGAGGCTGGGTCACTGGGATCATCCTGTTCACTGTTCAGAGAGGGGACGGAGTAACTCCAGGGAGGCAATTCCACATTTCCACAGTCCTCAACACTCATGAGAGGCAACGCAGCACGACACAACTGGAGGATTATAAGGACCAACTTTGGAGAAGGACGCTGATCCAAGAGAAGCGACAGAAGCTTGGACACACAGGCTGGCTGACTCAGGATTGCTTTACCTATGTGACTCCTGAAAGGGAAAAAAGCCAGGTAACTGCTGTTAGAAAATAAAAAGAATAAATAAATTGATCGTTCCATGGTGCTCTTTGAATTGAAAATAAATTAAGTTATTGTTGACAAGATGTAAGTAAAAAAAAATTTCTATGTCTGACAAAACCTTATCTGCAACAATTCTTACATAACCTGATAGCACTGACTAAACACTAAGATTGAGTAACTGTCAGTTTACAATCAAGTTTTAGAATGGTCTTCTAAATTATCTTACCTTTACCACTGTAAAGAAAATCCCCACCCCCATCTGCTTTCATACATAGAAAAAAAATACTCCAGAGACAAAGGCCTAGTACCTTGAGAGGTCATTAAGAAGACTGAGAACATCTTGAAGCGCGTCATTTCCTGCAGCTTGATTACCACAACACTCCGTAGCTCGTGCGAGATGGTTGGTAAGAAGGCTGGAGACCTGACGAGCCAGACCAGAGTGAACAGCTTCTGTTGAACCACCTTTAAAAATAAAGCAAGAATACACAACTAATTAACAAAAACGAATGTACACATCTACAAATTCCTTACCCATAAGCTGAAAATAGTAAAAAATATTTTTGTTTTGCTATAGAAAAACTTGTATATATACAATGTCTTTTATTAAAAATAAAATCTAATACAACATCTATGCCTCATTAGCCAATAGCCACATGTCCGTAAGTTTACGTATGTCATGGGTGAATCCTATCATAGGAGAAATGCGGGTCTTCAAGTTCTCTCGTTATGTCTAGACAGAACCAAGTGGCAGACTTGAAATTATCTGCAACATAAACACCCCCATAAGGATGAAAAAAGGCTAGAATTAAAAATAAAAAAAAAAGAAGAAAATCAACTTATTTTTGTATCCACTTGTGTGTTCTTTAGAACCCACACAGTACTGAAGCCACGGTGAGCAAATGCCCTATTTTAGATCCATTTACACCACTCCGCAGGCACTTGGGCAATCCTAAAGCACACAGTGGAAATATATTTGGCAGTGTTCCTACCTTCTTCTTTCTCCCATTCAACACAGCGATTGGCTAGCACCTGGAAGGCAGCCCAAGCCATGGTGGCCACCTTCTGCTTTTTAGTCTGTTTTTCATTTGAACTGGATTCTGTCTGGCTGCTTAAACTGCAAAGCCGGTCCATAAGCTGCACCAGGCCACTACGTACCAAACACTTCTCTTCGCTCCTGTATGGAAAAAGAAATTCAGGTTTTACCTCAGTAACTTTTCAGTCACTAACAAAAGACAGAATGAAAATCCAGAACTTGCTGTTAACTCAGCAATTAATTACTTCAATTTGCAGAAAGATGGTTCTGTCTCTCCCTTGCTCTCCCCAGATGAAATTCTGTATTCTAAGAAAATTTAACAGGATGTTCTCAGATACTCCTCATTATGAATAAAGGGAGTATCATTTATACTATATAATGCTTCTCCTTAAGGCAAAACTTACTAAGGACAGCTGTGGGTGCCCTCCTTCCGTTTCTGAAAGAAATACTTTCATACCTTGTGTAAGGTATAGTGCACAAGAGGCCAATGCTATTTGCACAAGCAATGGGGTAGCGAGCACACAGCGAGACCACAGACGTCATAGTCTCTCCAAAAGCTTCCTGGACTTGTTCCACCATCCCGCCACACGTGAGCTCTTCAATTCTGTTGGCAGTTAGATATTTGAAATGGTAGGCTTTCTAGGTTAAATAAAATGAACAACCTTCCAAATATAGCTTAAAAAAAAATAATCAGCACATATTAAGAATTACTCAAGGAAGATTTAGAAGCAAAACTGCTTAAGTCACTTAATGCTTTAATATGAAACATAGGTAAACAAGACAGCATGGTAGTTTTACCTCAGACATGGTAAACTGAAATTTAACTACAAACAAAATACTTACAAAATATTTACCAAAATTTAGATGACAGTATTACTATCAGCTAAATCTACCACTAATACCTAATTAACATGAATTTAGAATAAAGTCAGGAGAGTAAGATAGCCTACATATGTATTTGTGGACACGTCATCCCAGTGCGAAAGGAAAGTTGATCTACTGCCAAATACAAGCATTTCTTAGAAGTTTCTGCCTTTTTATCCCACAAGGGCCAAACTGGTTGTTGCAAGCTTTGTTCTGCAAACTTGAGCCCTCACAGATAGTCACTTCTCACAGTTTTTCTTTACACAAAGCAATTTACTATCTTCTACAGAGACCAAAACATTTAATTATTTTCAGAGAAATAAACAAACCTTGGTCCTCCCTGAAGTACCATGGTCACTGGGCCTACAAGATGCGTCACACCGCCAACCCGAACGGCTGCCGTCAGCAACTCTCTCATATGCACCAGAGCTTGCTTCCTTGTATTCCCACGACGCCACCTTGTCTGAGCTGCCAGCAGAAAACTGCTGCTGGATACCTAAGAGATTTTGTTTGGTTGGTTTTGTTAATGAGACACAGGCAAGGCACCTCCCTTCTTTGTGAAAGTTTGAATTTGAAAACATAACGATTTAGCACATTTCAAGTGACATACCGCTTGGTCAGGATTTGTTCCGATGAAAGCGAACAGTTGCCCCAGTAAGACGCTGTATGTGGGTTTATCTCTGCTGTCCTCAATGGTCAGTGACTGGAGAAGAGTGAAAGAGCTACTTCTATGGCTGGTAACATGGCGGCGCCTAGGAGAATACAGGATAATTATACCTGGCAGCTCTAAGCTCATCCAATGGAAAAAACCAAAACAAAGTCCTATGCTTGCAAAGTTTATGATGATTTTAACAACACAGGCCACATTATTGTAAGGCATCTTAGTGGAATAAACCCTTGTATACCTTTGACTTGATCTAGCAAACTCGATATCTTCGTTACCAATCATTTCTAAGTCAGATGGTGCTGACATACTGCGAAGGAAGACGGGCTGGCGGACTGCGTGAGATATCACTTTTGTTTCAGACGCTGATTTGCAGGCTGCAAATTACACAATATGAAAGACTGTCACTCCTGGTGTAGGAGGTTATTTACAAAATGTTTTTAAAATCACTGTGGACATTCCAGTGAAAGTTATAACACAGGGTGGGGAAAACACAGTCGAAGCAAGAACTTGCAACTCAATTCTGAGGACTTTCCTGTTTTCAGGTATTGTTTCAAGTTAGTTTTGTTTTGACTGGGCTAAGCATTTTTTTCCCACTAGTTCAGGAGACTGAAGTTTAAATTCCACGTATTATTACTCAGACCTTAATTTACCATCATTATGGCAATCAGAAAACAAAGACTCAACTCCATTTACTGTAAAAGAATTTATTTAATTTGAAAAAGTAAAAAAAAAAAAAAAAGGTTTCACTTTAAGTTACGTGAAAGAGGGAAAATAAAGAGACAAGGAATAAATTCTACTTTTAGAAAAAAGAAATAAAAAAGCACAATGCTGGTAATGAGATATATACCTGGCGTCTCTGCAGGGGTACCAGATATACTTCTTGTGATACCAGACTGTGCTGCAATGGTGACATGTAGTAACAGCTCTGCTCTGTTCATCAAGCTCTTAACTAATGTTTTTGTTTTCGCTAGGGGATGAGAGGTCTTCTGTATCAGTGAATTCACCTCTTGAAAAAACTTCTCCCTAAGATCATGAAAGAAAAATAAAAGAAGCAAACTCAATTATGTTTTAATGCCTTCTGAAATAAAGTGTTACTGTGAGAAAGGTTATTTGAAAGGAGACATATAGCATCAACCTATTCTATGCCAACAAGGTAGAAAGCAGAAAAAAAATTAAAGTAAACAAGTGATTTGTTAGTAAGTACTCGTAACTGTAAGTACTAATATTAATATATTTAGCACAAAAGTTTCTAATGATTTAACCAGATATTGCTAGACAGATGGGAAAATTAAGTTCTAAAGTATTTGCATCCCTCGTTAGAAGTTGATCTGAATGTTCCTGCCCGCAAAGATTATTTTCTTTCTATAGGTCTACCAGCCTTTAATGCAATTAGACATAAAAATGTTTTCAAAACGTTTAGTGCCAGCTTCTATTTCACATCATTAAGTATCACAGGGTACAATGAGATTCGAGTGCCTACTTCAATAAGTTTTTATGTACGTATGCAACTTCAACCCCACATAGCTACTCTTGGACCTCACTGGAATTCCACAGCTGCTTAAAACTTTCCTGTCTTTTAAGTACCTCGCCTAAATGATACCCTCCACAGCCAGCGACTAACCTTAATGCCAGGACCACATTCTCAAGATCACTTCCGTCAAAAGAAACTTCTTTCATTGAACACAGAAGTTCTAGTTCTTTCATCTTGCTCTAAACAAAGTGAAGGAAAAGGATGAACATGTTTGATTGAGGGAGCAGCATGAAGCAGGAGCACCCACAGCAGCCACAATGCTTACCTCATTGAAGTGATAATCGTAAAAGAATGGGACGTTGTTCTCCAGCTTCCCATGCATGGCGTCTTCTACCTCATTCTGCCATTTCTGTTCCAGCTCAGCCACACTCTTAATAAAGAGACAAAAAAAAAAAATAACACTTACTGCAGTTGTTCATCTTAAGGAGTAGATGAGATCTTAAAAGAAGAAATCTGAGTACACTTTGTATTTCTATGTTTCTAAAATGCTGTTAATACACCTTTATTCTCAAAAAGGGCCTTCTATTTTGTTTAATTTTATTTTTACCTGCAATTGTCTCTCCATGGCATTTAGCTTCTTAAAGGTCTCTCCCATAATTTTACAAAGTAAATCATATTCTTCGGCATGTTCTTCCTGATATTGGAAATTTATCAGGGACTGGAGTGCATCAACCAAATTCAAATGTTTAATCACACATGAAACTACCATCTCCTCCATTACTTCTGGCTGAATCACTTCCCTAGGGTTACAGGTAAAGCCAAACTGATTAAGCAAGAATAACGTACAAACTTTGACAATTCATATTTACAGTTCACTAGGATGCCACATTCACAAACAAGTATGTACAGAATATTAAATGCATACCATCGTACATGACAGGCATGCCACACCCTTATCATTGCTTTTTTAGCTTGCTCACTTTGGCACCAAACATTTCAAAAAAATAAAAGTCAAGTTAGAAAAATAGAGCAAAACAATGACTACTTACTTTATACTAGGCCTAAATTGAGGCCGAGCACGTCCAGAAATTTCCCTGAGTTTTATCATGATTCCAGGAGGCAGCCTAATCCTAGGCAAATCAAAATAGTGTCCAACAGGAGGCACAAGAACATCAGAAGGATATGTAAATTCTCTATCTTCATCTATAGTAAGAGGCAATGGAGAAGGACTTGGTGTAAGGGCTGGCGATATTACACCATTCGCTTCCACCTGCCACTGGCACCTGGAAAAATCATTAAAAAAAATAAGAAAAGGATTTTTAAATATTTGGTTTTTTTCCCTAACTCTTCTCTCTCATTCAGAAAGACACATCAGTCAACACCACATTACAAAGACAGACTACATATTAACATATTAAGTGTGGCTGGTACCAAGCATACATAGCCCAATCCTCCTCTACTTACTCTAAAGAAACCCTTTATTCTAGAGAATATTCCTTTAGTTTTAGGCAACGCAGAAGTGCTGGACAAACTCTGCAGGATAAGTTAACAAAAGAATCACCTTAAAATATAAGACCTAAGCACAACTACAAAAGTCACCATCAGAAAAAAATGCACACGGGAACTTAGATTAAATACTGGGTTTTTACCTTTGTAATAGTTTAGATCTTAAGAGCTCTTGACAGGTTTCTTCATCTTTGGTAATTTCTGGTCCATTGTATAATATTCGCAGCATAGAACAAGCTAACACAGAAAGGCCAAGTGCCAGGTCAACTAAGAATGGCAAGCCTCCTGACACGTCCTCTGAAGACTCCTGTGGTAGGAACAGTGATAAGTTGCACTAATCAAACAATCATGAAGTCCTTCCCCAATATATTTCGAGATAGGAGATTTTATATTTTTATATATAAACTTATATATAAAGATATACATAGCTCTCATACATCCTTACACAGAGGTATATTGAAAAAATGCTTTAAGAATTTAAAGTAATATGTAAGAACACCTCAAGACAAAACCCAAAGGATTTAAACATTATTTTCCTGAACCAAGAAAGAAAACAAAAAGTTATTTTTGGTTCAGTCATTTTCCGGCCTGCAGATCTGTCATCTCACAGACCTAGTCCTAGCTTCCCGGTAATGGGATTCAAGTTTCCTTTTGTTTGATTCCAGTGTCCCTCCCCACTCTTCTTTATAGGCTGGTATCATTATTCCCTCATTAGATCTCCAATTTCCAGGTTGTTACAAGATACCCATCTGTTCAAAGGAATCCTGATCTACAAGCAGCAAGAGAGATTAAAGCGACTTCATCCAAGTCCAGTGCCAGTGACAAGAGATAGGCAAGACATATTTGGTAGTAACTACCTTCATAAAACTCTAAGCATGCTACAGACCATGCCACAGGTTATCTCTAGCTAAGGAAGCCAAAAGTCTAAGACTTAGGTCCTTTACACTGCAAAAAGATGATTTGTCTTATTGCTAAAATAAATAAGCTTAGTACTGTTTTAAATTTCAAGCGTTAACTTCCAAATTTGAAGTACATTTCCATTTGATCTGAAGTGTGTAACAGAAGATAAAACTGAAGCTGAACCTATCCCATGGAATCTGTCATGTTTGAGTACCTGTGCTCGAACAGTGCAAGCAAAGCCCCACATAGCTTTGTCTGGAGTGTTGTGCTCACGACCACTCCGCATTTCAAAGGAGAAGGTAACTGTATCTCCTTCCACCTTAAAATTTTGATGGAGAGGAGGGGAAAAAAAAAAAAAAGAAGATACATTTAAGAATTGAGGCAAACAAACAGGCTTTTCGTAAGTGACTTATTTTATGGATTACCGTTTTTAATGACAGTTATCTAAGTAGTATTTTTATCTCCAACTATATACTCTGATTTAAGATTTTTCCCTTTTTGTAGGGATATCTTTTAGTAGACAAGTTGATTTTAATTTTGCTGCTGGCTATAGTATAACAAAACCCACCACTGTAGTTGTAGAATCAAAAGTAGAATTTATCAGTCTGTGTTATTTAGCCTTAATTTTAGTCAAAACACTTTCATCATTTGTCTGCAAAAAAACATGCAGTAATCAACAGTTCTCTTCCTGATGGAAGACAGACAAGCTCTTAAAGGGGAAGAATGTCAACACACTAATAGAAGATTTTGCTAAAAGAACAGTATAAAAATCTGCCCCCCCAAAAAATCAGTGAAATTCCATTAATTATGAACAATGGAGTGCTTGTCTGAAATTGCTTTCCCGTTTATTACTTCCTGGTTTCCTTTTTGAAATTATTTTGTTACACATATAAGCCCAGTTTTAGTGTGGGATAGTATAGCAGCACAAACACGTAAGAAAAAAATCATACCGCATATAATCTGAGGGAACATACCGCAAAATTATTGAAATATTGAAGTTTCAAGAAGTTGAAGGGAATTTTCTGTCTCAGCTTTACTGCCAAAACCATCCAAAGTAATTTTAAAACCCAACACAAATGGTTGGAAAGTTGCTACGTTTACTACTTGTTTTATTTGTGGGCTAGTGCTAAAAAAAAAATGCAGTCATGCACACGGACCTTAAGAAAATATGCACAGCCTCAGACTGCGCAAGAATTTCTCCTAGGGAGATGTACTTATGGGACCAATAGTGCCATTAGAGACTCCAGGACTGAAACATACCGATAACAAATTCCATTAAGACATAACAAAACAAGATAAGCTCAAAGAGAAGCATCACACATAACACAGAGTTGAGTTTAAAGCTATCCCCCCAAGGACATAACTGCCCACTTATGAAGTGATCTCATCATGGATAACCGTACACTTAAAAGCTCGGACTTCATTGCTATAAGGATTAAAATGGATTCAGCATGGTTTCCAAAGGGGATTTTTCTATGTGAAATATTGTTGGATTATAATACTGTACCTTTACTAAGTCTTTCGGCCAACCAGTTCCTAAGACACTACGGCTGCCATATCCCAGTGTATTGCCTCCATACTCAGCAACCTTCCTACTGTTTGTGTTAGGACCAGCATAGATCACCAACTTCAAAACATAAAATACACTGTTAGACTGTAAGAGAAAAACAAGAAAATCTAATAATAATAATAATACTTAGCACTTACACCGCGCTTATATTTTCAAAGCGCTTTATCAACATTAACAAATCCTCACAACAGCCCTGTGAGGTGAGTAGGCAAGTATTATTATCCCCATTTTACAGATGGGGAAACTGAGGCAGAGAGGAAATTGAGTGACTTGCCCCCAAGGTCACACAGCAAGTCAGCAGCAGAACTGGGAGTAGAAGCCAGGACAAATCCTAACTTCCAGTCCTCATGCTGAGCTAACTAGAACATACTGTCTCTCTACTAATAAATGGATTACTCCTGCTCCCATTGAAGTTAATAATTTGTCAGTGACTTCAGTGGGAACATGCCAAGGCCCAAAGTTTTCTGGAGGAGTTTAACCAGTAATGGGTGACACTAATATTAAAGACGCTTATACCTAACTAACGGGAGCGAGTACCACAGGACTTGCTCTATGTTGAAGAACACATGGCAACAATTAGTAAGGAGCACATGCAGCTCTCTGATTATACAAAGTAAATAAGCGTTATTAGTTGTGCTCTTGAAATTAAAAATACTTGTTCATATTAATCCATGTAAACAAGCCATTTATCATCGGGGGAGGGGGGAAAAAAGTAACCCTCCAGTTCTGCCCAGTTTAAACAAACTGTGCTGATCTGAGTCATCATGAAATGAACTATAAAAAAAAAAAAAAAAGGAAGAGTTGGTATGAACAAACACAACAAACTCCCCTGCCCCCAAAACCCCACACACTTGGAGCCTACTATATTTCTCCTATTTCACAACTACCACTACTTCTGACACCTTTTCAGGAAACTTCCTAATTACAGAGCCTGACTCTTAACAAAAGATCCTCATAACTGATAGGTTTTAAACACTGAAACAATTACTAGATACTATGCTCTGAAACAATACACAAGAATTAAGCATACAGTCATTTTGGATTGTTTCTTCAAGAATACTAGAAATTAAACACGAACCACTTATTTTCATCTTCCTGCCTTTTCAAGGCAACTCTTTGTCCGTTTAACGTAACATGTTAAATGTACATGTAACAGAAGATGAAACTCAGAAGTTCATTTCAAAAGTTATTCACACTTGTGCCACACAAGAAATAACCTCTCTGCATCCCTGTACTTTACAGCCTTGAAGTAAGTTGACTGTGATATTACAATGTACGCTAAATAAGCTCCTGTCATTAAAAACCTCCTGCATTATCCTGATCACTGGAAATAAGATGTCATGAAAGACAAGGGATAGAAGAGATGAAAATGGGAAATGCTGCTGATGGAAATATATACAAAAGAAAGAATTTCCAAATTGGCCCTCGCTTACCTTATCATAATCATATTGTGAAGAACATCTGTTGTCAAATCTAAGATATAAACAGCGGGCTCCTGGAATATGTACAGTTTCTTTAAATTTATAGTTATCCCTGACGGGGTGAACTGTTTCTACAGTCTTCCCAGCAGCCCAGGGAGCAGGGATTTTTAAACCCGTAAGAAAACCTGGCTCTTCTTTCTCTTCCAGCATTCTGAAATCAGAGTGAAAAATTAGTCCTAAAATTCAACACAGATTTCTACTACATATTCACACAAACTATAAAGCACTTAAAATCACCTCTCAGTATTGATACATAGCAACACAAAGTATTGACTCTTTGTTTTAGGCATAACTGTATTGAGGGAACATGCAGAACTTAAGTAGTGTGAACTCTATACATGGGAAATAACTATGCCAATCTCTAATCGGTAAAATCTGAACTTCTCCCCACGCCTTCCATTTTGCAAATGATGGTAAACAAGCTAAATACCACCACAAAAATAAATAGTACTATATATGGATTCTAACACACGACTGGTAGCATAAAAAAACCTTCCCTCCTGGGACACCCAAAACTGACTATTACTGTCATAAAACAATAAATCCTTCGGAGTTTTAACACAGTATATTACACATTATCACAAGTTGTTTAACACTACAAATAGCTATGATAGGCAATTTTTATTTAATTTAGCTGCGTGTTTCTGTTTCTAAGCAGAAGCTGTGTAACTTTGAGCTGAGACACAAGATTTAAATGCAGAGACACAAGGACCTAAAAATCGTTATATTTCTATGTAAATGAAACCATTTAATATCTTTCCAATAGTTTTAATACTGTATCTCATGCTGCCAGAGCAGTTTAATCATGATGATCCTCCTTAGCCCAATATATTGTACGAGGAAGATTTTGAATCAATTCCTAATGTTTCAGGTGAGAAAAAAAACAAAACAAACCACACCCTGTGCAAACAACCTGAAGATGTTATTAATTTCATTTTATATGAAGACAAATTTTAGAACAAATTGCCTTTTGTAAAGGCTTATATATCTCTAAGACAGCCTTACAAACCATTACAGCTTTGCCTTCAAGAAAAAAAAAGACAAAGGAAAAAACCCCAAGATTGCTGTTTTAAGATTTATCCCACAGCAATGGTCAAGTGAACATTACAGCCAAGATATTTTATCCCATGAAAAGACCCAAATGTAAAGAAAATCACCTCTCATCAGGTAACAGCTTCCCTTTCTGTTCTGATGCACCACTGGGGGAACTGTTCAGTTCTGAGAAAACTGGAGACTGAGTTTTAAGCAGCAGTGCAGTCTGAGGCACAAAATATACAGCGTTAGAAACGTACAAACACTAAATCATTTTAAGATCTTGTTATTGAAATATATTAAAAACCACACTGTACATGTTGTCATTGACAATGAATCATGACTTAGCAGCTGTTGTATTGTCAGGTTTAATATCCAGCATTATCAGCTGTTGAGCAATTCTTAAACTACGATCTGTGAATCACTTACTGCAGAAAGTTGACCAAGATCTACAGCATTTTAAAACATGCATGCCACATCTTTTTTGCTTTGTAGACAACTGCTGACAGAAAGACCATACCTGACTTGTGTAAAGAACCAGCTGCACCAGTTGAGGCATCAAGGCATCAGCCATAGTTAGAGTTTGCAAATTTGGATGCATCAGAGATGTCAGTAGGACAGGAAGCAGATGACCAAGCATAGTAGCCTTTGTAATTTGCTCCAGGCCTTTTAATCTGTAAGGAGAGTCAAGGTTTACATAGTTACAACTAGTTTCATAGAGCATCACCACTAGTTTTAGTCATCTGTTTAATCTTGTAATGGACTGTGTAAGCAGGCAATTAAAAATTCAGCAGCAAACACTTGCATTATATTTAAAAAAAAAAAACAAATAAAACAACCTTAATATCTTGAAAATATTATAAACTCTCCAAAGAGTGTCCTAGTCTTTGCTGTCAATTCTTACTAAACAATGGTAGACAAGACAGTAAATCAAGTTCAATAATTACTTAGAAAATTATAAACTCCCATGGGCATGGGACTGAAGTCTGCATCAAACACAAATGTATTTGTTCAGTATGTGTATCAGGCTCCTAGCACACGTAGCTCAAAGTACTTTAAAAGAATCTTTATCTACAAAAATATATTTGAGCATGAAACCCATCTGAAAACATCCCAAAGGAATTGCGTATTGTCAATAAACAAAACTAATCTTGCATGCACAGAAAGCATAGAAACCAAAACCTGAAACACAACTCGGAGAGGGAGGTGTTTGTTTAATGACAGAAAAGGTTCACAGCTTTTGTTTACATCCCATTCAAAGCTTAAGTATGAAGTTATAAAGAATAAGTAATACTAACTGTACCTGTATAATAAGCCACAAAAAGCAACAGTTTACTGTTTACTGTAGCATGCTCGTCTTACCTTTGCTCTCTATCAGAAATGTCACTGTTTATTAGTGCTGTAGTGACTTGTTGCAGCATTTCTAAGACTTCATCACATCCTGTCAGAATTTGTGTAGCAAGAGACAAAATGCTGGTCTTTAGCTCCTAGGTACAAAAAGAATTATAGGATACTTAAATTCTTAGAGAATACAAAAAAAAAGGGACAACAGAACAAAATGATGGATTTCCAAATTAAAATAATGATAATGTGACCTGGCAGGCCTGCAGCAGTAGATTCATCCAAGACTTAAATTTGATTAATGCTAAGCCCCAAAGTGCTGGGAGAAACTAGGTGCATGTTTTACTGGATGCACATCCAGTTTCTAGAGGGAAGGAATCCCCAAGTCCAGCACAGGAGAGAGAGCTGTCAGCCAGCCAAGGTACAGCATTGGTGACAGAATGTCCTAGCAGGTATGAGGATCACTGTAGAGAGAGAAACTGAACAATGAAAACATGGGTGAATAGTGAGACAAGAAAAGTACTACAATATTTAGCATTTAGTCAATGAGGCTGAACAAATAGCTTTCAACTGCAACAGATTACAAGCACACAAAGTCTCAAACAGTAGCAGACAAAACCAGCTTAACAAACAATACCAGAAATTCAGAAGTCAATACCATTATAGAAGAATCATTACCGTTACAAAAACTACTATGAGAATACAGCCTGCACACTAGGACAAACCTGGCTTCTATGAGTTCATTAAAGACTATTCCAGCAGCAATATGAAATGACACCATTTTAATAAGCCTTACACTAACACAACAACCACTGTTCACAAACATTGTCCTTTAACAGTTTCCTTGCCACAAACATTATTCACTATTTCAGACAACAGATGTAGGTGGTTCTACATAAGCTTTATAAGTTAAAACTGTGAAAAAGCAGAAGCCAGGTAAGTCAAACGAGAAAACCCTTTCCGATTTAAAACTGAAAAATATTTTCTCAGGGACCACCCAAGTGATTTGGAAAAGAGAAAGTGGGAGGGTAATGTGTCCAGAAAGGATTCCTGGCACATGAATTTTCTTACTAGCACGTATTAATTAAAATGCATTTTAAAACCTCATTATATGTATATTTAGGAAGAGAAGCATCTGCTCTCACTGAAAATATAGAACCCAAGCTGCAATACTGAACACAAAACAATTGCAGACTTCAGCTGGAGAACAGGAAAAAACTATCTACAGTAATTTAACTATATCAAGAGGAAAAGAACCAACAAAACAGCGTAAGTAGAATGCACAGCAGAAACAAGAGGTGTCACAGGAACACTGACTGTAGAGAGCCATACTAGAATAAAACTTGGTGTTTACCTGTACCTTCAATGTCTCTCCCTGCAAGGAGCTGTCACTGTCATCATTTTCATCAGGTTTAATCAAAATAGTGTTACTGAGGAGGTGGTTCTGTACAGCCATCAGATACCGCAAACACGAAGATGCAGCCTTTAACATAAATAAGCACACTTTACATTATCTAAACCCTTTAATCAACCTTGATTCAGGCAATCCTCGTACTTGAGTTGAGGGAGAGGACAAGCAAAAGCAAAAAATAATTTCCCTTGAACTGAAATTTTTTTTGCTAATTTAACACAAGCTTGTTAATAGATATTTAAGAGAAGAAACTGGTTGAAAAACACTGAATTTTGTGAAGCAATTTGCAAAACATATAAAGCAGCAGCACCATTTTATTCAAACACGTAACATTATAGTAATATTCAAGTACTGTAACATTAACTAATTCTTAAAAGATAATGCCACCGTAAAGTTAAATTTAATTCACATTCCTGAAGGCGCTGGCAGCGCAGGCCATGACTTTGTGTGCCCTCCCCAGTGCCTGTGTGCAAGCTCACCTGCCTCTGCCATCAGCCAGATCAGGGAGCTGCCCCTCCTGAAAACACCTATGCATTCTTTTACCATTAAATAATGTCAACCTTCACGCATTTTTTTCTGTAAGTGATAATCCTTTCTGATTGTATGAATCGCTATACACAACTGTAGAAAGCGTTAATATTTTGTTTTTTAAGTCGTCGTAATGCTTTGAAAATTGAGATACACAAACTTCCTTTAAACAGCTGCCAGAGCAATTGGAAAAATATATCCACATATAAACCTGTTTTATCATTACTGTACTATTTACTTCGCTGTAAGAAATGTTTCTTCCTTCCCTGAACAACATAAACAAAAGACATTCTTTTCCTGTATTTGTTAAGACACACAACTATAAAAGTTTCACCTCTATATATTCAGTGAAGATGATGGATTTAAGGAGGAAAAGCCGCCAAAGGCAAACATACTTTTATCAAAATACATTTCACTTACAGGCACAGTTGAAAGAAGCCTTTGAAAATCATCTTTAGATACAGTTTGGCACTTGGTGATTAAGACACAAGATTCTCGGACAACAATCTTGAGAATGTAGTGCAACAGCTCATCATTTAGTCTTCAAAAAATGCAAGAAAAGATGTTAAATGTTAATAGCCTAGTTATGGTGTACTTTGTATAGCTCATCAAAAGCTGTATCACAAGCTATGTGAAACCAAAACAAGTATCTGTTCAACTTCAGAGATTCAGACAAAGAAAACCAAGCCTCAAACATTCAACAACAATCAATACAACAGATCACCAGTGATTTCCTGGACTGCATTGATGTAAATTCATGACATCTAATGACTCCTAAAAAAATACTCAACTTGAACAGGCACTTGAGATTGACAGTTTTACTGCTGAAAAGCCACCCAATGTGGTGATACGGAGAACAATGTCATAATATTGTACTTATCAATTATCATCCACATTTACCATATAGATGGTAAGTAGCAGGGAATCCAAAACTAAGACTGCGTACAGAAGTCTCCAAAGTTTCCCCTAAAATGTCAAACCTCTCTCTCCCTAATGAAATTCCACCCACTATGGACACAAAGATAGTATTTCAGGTCACACTGCCAGTAAGATAACAAGCAATTTCAGCAGAATTTTATGCAAGTTTACCTAAAGCAAATAACAGAAACATACATTATAAGTGGGGAGGAGGGGGAGCATATTGTTGCATTTTACCTATAATGATCATCATCTTCACTTCCAAATCTGTTGTTCTGAAGCTGTTCAGCTAAATTAGTCAGGATAACGTCGCGAAGTTGAGAGAGACCACTGTTTCTCTCTCCTAAAATGGAATGCAAAAACTTTTGCAAAACAGCATTTTACACAATTAATTTATTTTTATTTCCTCAGATATCTTGCTTAATATATGCTACTTCTCAGAAATTACTATATTTACAGTGTAACCTGATTCCCTGTTGATATTACAGGCTGTTAAAACTTACTCTGCACATAGCACTGTTTTAAATTCCGAAGACTCTGATGCACGAACATGTTCCTATGAAGTAACAAATTACTGTGCATCAGCTGCTTCTATGCCCAGACTCCCATTTCATGGTGAATGCAAGTAGACTATTACTCTTTCACTAAGGACTACAATTACTTCTGGTTACTGTATAATTGCTGTGGTTAACATTAACTGCTAACTAGGTGTTCTAAAACACAACCTGGACAAGAAACATTACCAATAGTGACAAGAGAGAACTTTAATCCTTTTCGATTTCAAATTGCTGCCTAATTGAGACAAATTTTCCTTTTCTACACCTTGCATATGCTTGACCATAGGCATTCAGAAGGCAGCTTCAGAATTTGAAGCATTCTATAATTTCCTAGGAAAGGTTTAAAGCAGACTAGCACTCAATATTCTGAACTGTTCGCCCTCCAGAGGTTGAGAAGTATTTTCACTTTTTGTTTTCAGTTAGAAAAAACACACTCTCACATGTCAGTAAGACATTCTCACCTTCAGTTAAGACCAATTTCAACAAATTATTGATTTCTGCTTCCCCAGGATACAGGATATTTAAACCAGAGCTAAAGAAAAAATAAAACCATGTATTACTGAATGTATTTAGAAGTGAAAAAAATAATTTCAACGGACACGTGAAAAATGGCATCACAGAATCTCAGCTTAGTATATGATGTAACATTTAGAATGACTATGTAATAGCTTCTTCCAACTTAGAAAGGCATCCTCCATATTTTAACATTTGCATTAGTCAAAATGCAGCTGTTTTCTCCAGAAATCTCTTGTAATCAAGTATTTATTATTGTTTAGGTCCCAAAGCTTCTTCAAGAGCTATTTGCTTCCCTCTGAGAAACTCCACATTAATCACTGGTATATGTGACAGAAAACTAATTTTTTCAGGAAACACACTATGTCAGAAAAAAAAGATGAGGGCTTAAAGAACGACTCAACTCTGGTGATGGGGTAAGAGCTGTGGCTCATCTGTGATAAGAACAATGGAAAATGCAGGAGACAGTAATCAAGAAGCTAATACCGTTACAGTTTTATGCTTATTAAAGAGTGGCTCCTTATAGAAGTCTTAGCTTAAGCTAAGCAGAAGATTCTAGAACTAGCATTTCTGAAACAACACAGCTGTGCATAAATACTCCTTGCGGAGATATTTTTCCCCTCTAACTTGTGATGAACTTTGTCCTTTGTACATGAATTACCACATCAAGATAGAAGATCACAATAACTTAAAAGGAGTACTTCGTGACTGACTGAAGCGTTGAGACTATTATGCAGACTTTTTCTTCTTTTCTTTTCTTTTTCTCTTTCCTTTTTAAATAACACTCTCAGAAAAGAAAACTGGTATGTTTTTCAGCTTCACACTGAGAGCAGAGATTATTGCAGCTTCCCTCCCTCTGGTTCATGCTGACCAACTTGTGCTACAAACATCAGGAAAAGTTATCATACAATGCAAGCTAAGTTTGAGGTTTTCATTGGTATCAGAGTCCCCCAAAGAGAAGACAGGAGGAAGGAGATATTACCTAAGCCCTACCTCTGATGATTTTTTTTTTTTTTTT
>VYZM01020713.1:1064213-1089720 GCA_013398915.1 Dromas ardeola | reverse complement strand
GGGAAAGAAAATTTTCCCAAACCCCCCCCTTGGTTTTTTTTTTTTTTTTTTTTTTTTTTTTTACAAGTAATTGGAGGATATAGGGTTAAACAAGGGAAAAGTGCAGCAGCTGTCCATACAGTTGACAGGATACACTTTTCCCTGTCAAAAAGCAAGACCCTGAAAATGCTAGATAATCATACTAAAGATGTGCTATTCTTCTTCGCTAACTTAGAGCTGCATAAAGCCACTGAAATTTGGAATGTCGTGATTCACACACAAAAAAAACGCAGGTTGAGTTTCAGAAGATTTTGTTCTCAACCTTTGGAGCACTTCCCACTTGAAAGCAGATTATATTTATACTTGGGACATTTGAGACAACGTTCCTTGTCCTTGAGATTTACATTATCTCGTTTTCGTGATACACAATCACACTTTTTTCTCGCTTCCCTGTACTTAGTCATTCTGCTATTTTGACAAGCCAGAGAAAGGAAATTACACAGCAGCAGGTTCAAGAGATGCAGTAGTTAATACGATGTGGAGCTAAAGCAAGTGTTTGATGACCTGGTGTACCAGCCTAGAGACATAACACCCACCCTTCTACCAAGAGATTCCCATTTTCTAAACATAAACCTTGCTTTCTCCAGACACTCTTACTACCCTGCCAGTGTTCTTCCCTGTGTCGTCAATCTCATAGCATTCCTCAAGTATTATTCATTCTGTTTCCCCTTATGTTCCTTTTGCTTAGGAGACTTTGCTTAAACTTAGCAACTATATTATTGTAAACCTTAAAAAAAAAACACTAAAGAAAGCTAATACAAAGCAACAAATGAAGTATGGAAAGTAATTACTCTCTGTTATTTCATTGTCATCATGAAAAACACGTTGTATTTCCCTTCTTCCACAGATACAAGTCATAGTAATTTCATCATACTATGCTGACCTAAATGTTATCATGTTAATTTTAAATTGAACTGCTGAATACAATTTGAATGTTCACCTGTAACAACATTTTCAAATAATCTAAAATCTAAGTTAAGTTTAATTTGACAGAACAGATACTCACCTAATAGCCAGGCAAACCTCCTTCTGAATTTCAGAGCAAATCTGATCCCTTGGTGCCATCAGTAACTGCCAAAGTAATAGGCCAGACCTTCTAACAATATCTCTGTTTCTTTCGGTTTGTGGGCTGAAGAAAAATTTAAAAACCACCTAAGAAAAATTAAACACAACAATATTAAAAACTTAAACAGTGTTCACATTAACTCATTTTCTGTAGTCAGTTTCTCAAACTATTTGTCATTAGAAATCTCAGAGTCAGAAACTGACTTTGGATTTCCAAAATTTGGGCTAGTACTTTATCAAGAAGAGAAGCCCTTTCTCTTTTTCCATCCCCTTGAGAGGAAAAAGCGAAAGAAATAAGGAAGTAAGGTCTCTGGATTTTATTTTAATCTGTAAAGGTAGCAAGTACGTTTAAATTAGGACTGTAAAATGGCTGTATAAAATACTACAAAGCCACTGCTAGGTCAAATGCAATAGAGAAAAAATTAAAACTAATAAAATCAAGTGGTTGCCTGTATTCTAAACCAGCTTTTTTTTTTTTTTTTTTTTTTAGTGTTTATTGTGAAGTACATTTAAGATGCCCTTGTACCTGAAAGACAACAAGGATGCAGCGTATTATACAGGTATCTCCATTCACCATAGCTTTCTCCATAATGTCACAAATACTGCTGAGATGGTGTGCTTCAATTGGATGTTGTTTGCCCAAAAAATTTGTTATGGGAAGATTGTTGCTGGCTGCGAGCAGGTTGAGTTGATGGATACACATGGCACCAACATGGTGCAGTAACTGGTTAATAACCTCATTCGTGGTTGTTGCATCCCCTAGGAGAAGAAAAGCAGTTCAAATGCTGTCTACAAACACAGACTATAGCATTAGCTTCTAAAATGCAATATATCCTCATCGTCATCTCCTCTAACTTCAGGACACCCACCAACATGATAAACAAAAGAATTACCCTCATCACTTTTTTAATGCGCTAAAGGTAGCAAGAATCTGGAAACTTCCAAATACTTATCGCTTTTGCTTTTCCCTTTCTTAAAGGAAAGACAATCCATGACTAATATTTATAAAGAACTTTTCAAGAACAAACTCAACTTTTAATAGAAAGTTTCAGAAGGTAGTTTCTGGGTATTTACTCTATGATAGTTGTACATTTCACTTCCAGTTCGTATAAAATGCTGACTTGTAGGTTTACCTCACCTTTGGGCTCTGTAATGACATGACTCACTCCCAATCTCTGACAGACACAATGGAACGCCTGGTTCCCAGGATTACACCACTGATCAATATAATCATTGGAGCATGTCCATATCATGTTATTCATAGTATCATAACAGGCACCTAAGAGATGGAAAATATTTCACACATCAGATTTTAGAGTGTTTGTTAGAAAATGTGACTAAAGTATTTTTATAGCAGATACAAATCCAAATTATTTGCTTTAAAAGTTCTCTGTCATGTGACAGCAATTTAATAACAAAGCATTGGAATGAAAAACATTTGAAGGAGATTTCTTAATAAAGCAATGAAGCGAGTGCACGTCCCTTTCGATGTTTCAAGTAAATGTATAACAGCAATCGTTTCAGACAAATACTCCAGTGCTCATTATTTATAAGTACATAATATATATAATTCCTCCACAAACTGACACACTACCACAGTGCATAAACTAAAAATAGTTGAGTCTGGCATCAGATACTAGTAACTTCTAGAAAAAGCAGAAGGAAAAAAGTTTTCAAATTTATTTTACTACAGTTATTGACAATTAAACACCTTAGAACTTGTTTTAAAGGCCTTGTGGTAAAAACATGATAGCTTTAATAGAACTGACAGTTTGTATGGTGCAAGTTTAAAAAAAAAAATTTAAGCCTAGAGACTCATCTCCTGAAAAGCATAAAGCCTACAAACACTAGCAGGGCCAAAACAGTAAAAGGAAAGGTATGAGTGGATTACAGACATGACTTTTCTATGATAGAGGCATTTACTGTATCTTAAAAGTTAAAAAATAACCCATTTGCCTACATGTTTCAAATGACTTGCAAGGGCAAGATACTGGGATTTCCTTCAGGGAATTCTGAACTTTCAAAAATGTTAAATTCACAGAATTTCACTACAGACATGAAATCTCACCAACTGCAGAACTGCTTACTGCAAATTAAAATCCAGATAGATTATTTAGAATCTAAGGGTTGGATATGTCTAGTTCTGAAATATTCCCAGGAAAAAAGATGTCCTTCTTACCAAGTCCTGGAACTAGAGCACCACGTCCAAGTGAACTTCCTGCAGCATCAATGAGATCTGCTCGGCTTGTGAACTGCCCATCTGAGATATTGAACACCAAGCTTGAAGCAAGAACTACAGAGAAAAAAGTCTCCAATAAATTTCTGAGAAGTTTATTGTATTTCAGAAAACCAAGGACTTAAAATCTGCCACAAATGTTTCCAACTTACTTTTTAAAGATGACAAAGCACTTGTTCCTCCAAAGAGCGAGCGTGTTGCAGAACTGCCTGATCCACCTGGGGGTGGGACCAACATCACCAAGTATGTTCCACATGTGTATATTGGAGTCTTCCTTAATACTTTCAGTGGCAGCCCACAGCTAGTGTTTGCAGCTGAAATATTAAACAGAAAAAATATAACACAAACATGTATTTCTTCACAACATTAAAAACTCATAACAGGCAGCAAACAAGGCAGATTTTTATTTAGAACTTCAAATAAATCAGTATGGAAATTCATTTAAGCTACATTTTGCAGCATTTAGAAGTTGCTTTAAGAAGTTGTATATAAGGATGGCCTCATAATTGCACACATTCAGCATCGATCCTCCGAAGGATATGAACAGTTTCACAGGTTGTTTAACTAAAGAGAACAACTTAAAAATTAAAGGCAGTGTCATGGTTTAGGCTGGGCTGGCCACTAAAACAAACAACAGATGCTGTCTTTCGTTTCCAAACCAGGAAAATTAGGAGCCTAAATTTAAGTATAAACAAAACCGTTTTAAGAATTGTATGGTGGTAAACATATTGAAAGCAGTATCTTAGACCCAAACAATCTTTTAACATAAAGAAATCATTTGAGAATCACTATGCGCTTACTATTTTAAGTTCTCCTGCTCCACATTGAAACACATACAGTCATAATGATCTAGCTGCTGCCACAGCTGACCAACACTTTTCTGAGCACTGACTAAAGAATTATCCAAGAATAAACACTTATTCTTCTTCTGTAGCACTCTAGTTAACTGGAAAAACACGGCCTTTAAAATAGCTCTTCAAGCTAACTCTTTGCCAATTTCCCTGTAAGTATATTTATTTCCTGTATAGTTTATTTTTATGGCAATATCTTTCATTGTTTAAAATTGAAGAAAGAAACTCATCTATATATGAAGGAAGGAGAGAATTAATTCAGGAAACCGAATAAAATCTTATCTTAAGACAAATCTTACAAAGCTCCAAATCATCCTGAAAGCCATCAATGCTGTTCATTCAGGAATCCCTAATTAACTTGGTAGTTTCAGCAAGCCCATAAATATTGTTCAAATTAACTCAAAAAGGCAAAATTACCTCCAATTTATAATATTCAACTTACTTGTGACACAATAGTTTAATTTTCTAAACCACAGTCCATTTTTACATAACAACTAGAAGCCCAGTTGAACTGCCAGCAGCTAAATGCAATTATCAGTTTGATCAAATGTGGCAAAAAGCAGTCCTATAATTGAATACAGGGGGAATAAAGGGTGCTACAGGTAATATTCCTGTTCTTCATTCTTGAACTTTGCTCACAATCAATGCCTAATTTAGCAAAGGAACTCATAATTCAAACATTAAGCAAATACTGCTATCTTTCAAACACTTATTTTAGGAAAAAAATGCAAACTTTTTTTTTTTTAACATGTCCTAAGAAGTTACTAATTACTAAAACAGGTAGGATGTGTGTTAAGAAACAAAACATGAACAATTACTGAGTCAGTAAAACCTCTTCTGACCTGCTTGGTCTTCCTTCAACGTATTGGAGATTGTAGAGCCAGTGAGAGCAGCCAACGTTGCAGACGGGGAGGCTCTATACCTAGACAGCCTACTTAGAAGCATTTCGTTTATACTCTTTGCAGATTCACCCTCTTTTCTCATTAATATAATTCGCTCCTGTAGAGGATTTGCTATACATACGCCATTTTCAACCTATTAAAATGGAGGGGGGAAAAAACACCTTTTAGATATTGAAACCTGTAGGAGACAGATTACCTTAACTGAACAGTAAAACTGAACAATACAATGTCTCAAATAGGATACAAACATAAACCCTGCTGGGAGAATTTCTTACAAGAAGTGTTATAAAAGCTAGACAGATGAGTATTTGTTTT
Source organism: Dromas ardeola (assembly GCA_013398915.1). Classification (NCBI taxonomy): domain Eukaryota; kingdom Metazoa; phylum Chordata; class Aves; order Charadriiformes; family Dromadidae; genus Dromas; species Dromas ardeola. The sequence goes on along the minus strand of VYZM01020713.1, from coordinate 1,084,312 downwards.
GTTTGCAACTCTGTAGTTCAATATAGTATCTTTTATTTTGTCTGTCCTCAAAGATAGAACTTCTTGTCATAATCTTATTTATGGAACTCTACTTAAAAATATTTAAACTCCCTGTACTCTTAATGATGTTTCATTGGCAAATTTTGTAAAAGGAGGCCTTTAAATCATTTGCCAGACAAGAAGTATATGCAATGATTTTTCTTAGACTATAATATTGAGGGGACATGTTATTAAAGAATGCACCTCTTAATGAAGATAGGATCTAATTTACAGCATTAGGCATTTTCTATAAGTTGTACTAATACAGCTTACCGCTTCCAGCTCCATCAGTGCAGCCACTGTACAGCAACTGCTGAGCAAATATACAGACATTGCACCCAAAGTACTCCAAAGCTAAATCCTTGTACAATTTCAATTATCAATACTAGAGATCTATGAATTGCTGTAAGCTCTGCTATATAAATGAATAAAATTTTAGACTGAGGTGCTTCATTGTTAAATTAAAATACACACCACATATACAAATGCAAGCATATATATATACACACACATACATAAGACATTAAGAGAAAAGGGAGTTCAAACTACTGATAGTTTCTCTAGACGTAATATTTTGAAATGCCTTTTTTTTTTTTTTTTTTTTTTTTTACACTAAAAGCAGTGATTGTCATTTAACATAAAAACATTTTAGGCTATACACTGCAGTATAGACAAAACAATTGTATTTGTAACTTGTGGGACCTGATTGGCTTTTAACACAATGAAGCAGATCCGCAGTAAACAATGCTTTAAATCCTAATACACTGCATTACTGTCCCAGCATGAAGCTTAATTGCTAATTATAATAAAATACGTTTTATGTTACAAGACAACTCATACTGCTGGAGTGTGATAGTCATACATCCTCTGAAGATAGAATTGAACAATACACCTTCTGTTCTGCTAAAAGTTAATTTGTAAATACGTTACAAACAGCTATCCAGATCACACACATCAATACTCAAACCTGATATATTGATTTGAAAATGCTGATATTTAATTAAGCAGTAGTCATGCTACCAACTCCAGAGTCATAGAAAACACATAATTTGCTTACTATAAGTTCAAAAATATCCATAAAAACAGAGTGGCCTTTTGGTGTTTTTTCATTGAGGCTTGCAGGAGACCAAATCCAGTAGAAATATGTACCGTCTGAAGAAAGATGCACGGTAGTCATAGTACTGCCAACTGGGAAGTGATTTACTGGCATTGGGATTATCTGACATACCTACAAGAAGAAATGCATCTTAACATTTCTTATTTTGAAGTCTGTTCTTATGAGTATTAACAGTGTACTTAATAAATAAATAAATTAAAATCAAGTGCAGTTAGTCCATAAGAGGCTTATTATTGGACATAATAGTACTATTACATTTATTTGTTACGAAGGTATTCTATAACGTTTGCCAAATGGATCTACGCATACAAACCATCTTATACATCTAAAAATTTAACATACCTAAAAATAAAAGGATTGTCTCCTCTCTAATGATTGAGAGCATACCCATAGTACCATAAGGAAAAGATACATGCTAAAGAGTTATCTACTTTCTGCAATTTCTCTGAAACATTACTTGAAACTTTGGAAGAAAAGGGGAATTCAAACATTCTCAGTTTCAGGAAACACACTGGACATAAATATACATATCCAGCCATAAAACCATGGCAGGAAAAACCGCCAAGTAATCAAGCCATCCATTTCTACAAAGGATGACAGCTGTTTATCTACAAAATACAATTAGATCAGAAACAATACCTGAATTTTGTTACAGTAGAAGAATAATGAGCTGTTCAGGAAGATTATGTTTTCAGTTTAAGTCAAAGTCCATTTTGCTATTGTTTGATTGTTCTATAATGTGACTATACCATAGTCTAGCTCTTACAATACTATAACATAGTACGTGTAAGTCTGTATATGCATATACATATATGTGTGTATGTACACACATAGATATACACACACACTCTAACATATGGAAACAGTAATACCTATAACATACAAGTTCTACCATGCAATGCTTTCAATGGATATTTATAAAAAGGCAGTTTCACAAAGTAAAATGAAGAAACTTCAAGGACAAAACTAATTAAAGCTAGAAATGAATGTAATTAATTAAGAACATTTTCTTACTCTACTCTAACTCTGCAGTGAACATCCTAACTGTTCCTTTTACCTGAAGGGTATGCTGATCCACAACCTGGAAAAGGGAGTGAGGCTTATTATCAAAAGAGACGGGCCGATGGAGAAGTTTGCCATTGCCAAAAGCAACCCACCCAGTCTCCAGCTCCTCATTACGGCAGTACACAAAACCTCTGGCAAAAAAAAGCAGTATAGTAAAACTCTTTAAAACTCTCTGCTATTTTTGTTTTTCTAAGAACAACTCACAACCATATTCTTGAACTTTGACTGAACTTAAATTTAAGTCAGCGTAAGGCAGCAATTTCTAGTGTAAAACACTTTAAGCATAATGAACCCCATGACTTCCAAGCAATAAAGAAGCAGGAAGGTACAGTGAGTCACATCTGCACTAATCATTTATATAATGAATGACATAATTAGAAAACAAATACTTACAAATTCGGCAGTTGTACAACTACAAGTACAAGGTCACGAAACTAGTCTATAGTGTATTTCTCTCAAAGAGTAAACCAACTTACTATATGTTAAAAAAAAAAAAAATTAAATCTAAAATACTAGCTATTCTGCTAGTCTATCTCTTTGCAGGAGGTTGGACTAGATGGCCTCCAGAGGTCTCTTTCAACCTAAATTATTCTACAGTTCTAGAGAAAACATACTCAAGAAGAATTTCAGATAGGAAAATGAAAACATTAAAATAGCATTCAATGAAAATGCATAATATGCTCTAGTCATTACATCTTAACTTCTGAGAGGTTCGCCAAAACAATTAACTTTCTTTTTTTTAAACAGGTCTCCAGAATAGCAAATTTCAACTGTCACTTACCGCAAAGTACCATGTAATCCAGATCCTAATTTGCTTATTCCTCTGCCCACTGAATTTGTTGTATAAAGATAGAGCCCATCTGCTGCAAGACAGCGCCCTAAGTCTGCATCTGAATCAGGAAGAAAGAATAGAGCAAAGACCTCCTGTAACACACAAAACTGGAAATTCTCCATGGTCATTACTCTTCTGTGGTAGCTACCACAGCAACTGAAAACCAACAGATGCTCACGACAGGTCATTACTGACAGGTCAGAACCATTTTTTTTTTCATACCGAATTTATTACTCGGTGTTCTAAGAGCTACTGTAACATAGTCAAAGTCCATTCATTTTACATTAGTTTCTTTACATTTCTTTTGAGCCTTACGGAAGTGCCCAGATTACACCTAACTCACTCACATGAATACTAGGGCTATTTAAATCTCCTGCAGTTGCCAAATAAACTTAGCAAGAATTAGGTGCTAGTCATTCAGCTTCTCTTTTGAGATGATAAATGACATCAGCACTGTTTTTTCATGATTCAAATGTACATCATCCATTTCTGAATAATTTCTTTTTCCTGTGTTGTGTTCTCGTTTCAGTATTAAAGACTCATGTTTGGGTATTATGGCCCAAGCTTCTGTTAAAAAAAAAAAAACCACAAACAACAAACCAAAAAAACAACAAAACACCAGTAGGTTTGAAAGGGCTTTTTCTGCACGCTATTCAAAACTGTAAATACAGTAGGAACTAGACTAGCATACCCAACCATGCTTAGGAATGCAGGACTATTGAACCAAACTCATTTCAAGTGGAAAATTCCTTTACTCAAATATAAAAAACTTGAGTATTTGCTATTAAATGCCTTCAGAATGACACAAAGGAGCAGAAAACCATTCTCTTCTGGTTTTTGCAACAGGTAATGCTGTTCAGAACTCAGAACTGGCAGCAAGATAAAATACTATCACGGCTTATGACTACGCAAGCCTTTCTGCTCAGGACCGCTGGTATAACACGCTGTTTGTGAGGAAGGAATAATCTAATATTGAGCCTTGATCTAATTTCTGATACAACTCTGTGCTTCTCTTAAAGCTCGTAAGCAGATCCTTCCACCTCTGAACACTTAAATTAAGACAAAATGTATTTCAAAAATGTAGCTTTGTCACTCACAAGGTAGTCATTATTAACAATCAAGATGGAGAACACAAGGAAAAGCTTTGTAACAGGGATGTCAATAAACCAGCCCAGTCAACCTATGTAAGTTCACAGAATCTGAACAGTCAACTAGGGAAAAAAAAAAAAATCTAGTCACTCTCATAGCAAGAAAGCCTCTTTGAAATATAGATGTCATCAATAAATTTGCAGATAGCCTAAAATGACAACTCGAATTTGTAAACTTCTATGGCTTGCATTAAATTTAATGAGATACCACCAAAGCTTGAACTAATATTTCTAAAGCAATGTGAACTCTCTTATTTAGTACAAAAATAGTAAGCAAACAAAGCAGTAAAAACTGAGAATTAATTCAGGGAAAGAAATACAAAAGAAAGCATAAAAAAAGAACATACAAGACAGATTGGACAGAAACAAAAGGTGGGGGGGGGAGCAATGAACTTGTACTTTGAAAAATAAAGATGCTCTGCCAGTGATAGCTAGCTACTGAATACAGTGATACTGTACAGGACAAAAAAATTACGCTTACTGAGAGACTAACAAGTGGATCATATCCAAATTCAGTTTGACCTCCCTCCAAAATTCCCACTGAAGTCAGCAAGGGTCACTGTATCTACTGCTTTTGATTGTTTCCTACAACCTGATTACTAGACCAATTTAAATAGCATCTCATCTTCAGCAACTGAAAAGCAATGGGTTTTCTGAATCCCATTATCTTGTAATTAAAAAAAAAAAAAAAGATATGCCATACTATCATTAACACACCAGACTTAAGGTTTAGCCTCTTAATTTTTTATATAAATCAGGGTAATTTTTTCCATCTGATCCCCAAATCAACTTTAAAAAAAAGCAAACAAATAGTTTACGTATCTAGTTAGATCAATTTAATGAGAATGGGTATGACAAATCAAACAATGTAAACAATTCAGTATTCCTGTAAATTAAGTTCATGTTTTCAAAACTTAAGTTTTGAATGTACAGACTAAGACAACAAAGTACCCACACAGTTGCTGCCCTCCCCCTCTCTGTGATGCCCAGTTCTCTCTACAGATGGTCCTTCTAAACCAGTCAGCTTTCGGTTATTTGATATGTGCTGTACTTGCTTTTACATTGCCTCCAACAGAAAAGGAGAAATCCTTTCTGTCTCTAAAGTTTTACATTAATTTTTAAACAATTATCACCACTAAGAGCATCTTGTCCTCCCCTGCTAATACTGATAGTCATGAAATAATTCACCTTTAGTTTCACTGCTGGAACTACTGTTGGCATCAGGTGCAGGTAACATGTCTTCAAAGCCCCAAGACACTATATGCTTTCCTCCAAGCAAACAAGAGGGTGATCCAGGTCCTCCCTCCAAAAGCAACAACCTTTAAGCAGAAAATAAAGTAAGATACATAGAGAACAGTGACAGCAAAAACTAGCTAAATCAAAAGTTAAGACGAAAATTTGTTTTAAGTAATTATTCTTTGTCAGAGTTCATAAGCCACTTGAAGGAATCATCAATATTTAATTAAAAAAATAAAAACTTAACACCTGAAAAACAATTAGTAAATCCTTTTAGATTTGACTTTCGAATGTCCTCGTTCTGCAATTGACTAAATTTCGATCTTTCCTAAAGCCTTTTAATCCCATTTAAAGACATTTATCTGTAAAATGCACTTACACATTTTCAGAACTGATGTAAAAGTGCTACAATTAGAAAAGTCACTACAAACCTGTATAATACATCAGCCACAGGCAGGGATCCTAGATCGGTCTGTTTCTGTAATAGATGCACTGTATGAACAAAGGTTTTCAGCGACCCTCTAAAAGGATAAGAAAAACATGAATTAAAGATGTCTATTGAAACAAGACTGAATACAGACAGACAACAGCATCTATGTAGAATGTAATATCCAGTACCATAAAGAGAGAATACCCAAGATATGTCATCAAGCTTCTTTTCTAATTTGCATTTCTTTTCTGGATGATTTTCATTCTTTTGTGGAGGAAGTGAAAAGAGGAAGAGAGGGTAACATAAAGGAAGAATGCTGGCAAAGTGCCGGTCTAAATCGCGCTTTTTGGAAGAGGGTGAAGCACCATGCAGGTAGGGAGATCGGCAGCCATGGCTGACACAGCACCCAGGCTGTGTCCAAAACAACACGTACAGTAAATGCAATCTAGGCACATGATAAAATACCTCAATCTTGCATCTATTACAGACAGCTACTTTCAATATTTCTTGTAGCTGATTAATCATATTTAGATCTTCAAATACAATCTGCGGGTCTTCCTGGGGCTGAGCCAAAGTATTAGTAAGAGCTGCTGCAGACATAGCTAGAGATGGCTTTCTGGATTAAAATAGAAAAGACCAAACTAATTAATTTATTATCAAGAGTCTGATTACTTTTGCTTCCAAACACCAATTTGGAAGCCTTTCCCCTTCTGAAGTGACGCATTTAAATGTATAAGGACTAGATACTTATGAAAACAAAATTAAACCTAAGTAGAAATTGTTTCCAATCTTGCCTAAAAGTGTGTTGCTTTAAAACATTATTGTGATATTTACAAACAGATGGAGTTTGTAACTCTAATTATAATTCTTCGTTTATAAGTTGAATACTTTTTTGGAGAACCTATGAAGTCTGTATGTTAATATAGTGGAAAACACCTGTTTTTTTTTGTAGAAAGAGAGAGATGTAAAAGTCTTTAAAAATATATTTTACAGTTTCTGTTTTAAAGGTCAGAGTATTAGGAAGAAGTCATTTTCTGAAAGTTGTGGTGGCTTTATTTCCAGACATAATAGCCTAGCTACGTACGAGAATCCTGACTGCGTCTTAGACATGGTAATAGCCAGTTATGAATTGATTTCTTCAAAAGCATGACTGATCAATTGAAGAGATCCTTTCCACGCACTCTGCTGAATATAGCCTTTTGCTTTCTGTCACACATGGTCAGTCTTAGCTCCTTAACTTTCTAACAGCATCTCCTCCTCCACACCCCAAACCCTATTTCCCCCCTCCACTGTCATTTTCAGCTCTATGCTCTCACTGATAAACCTCAGCTTAGAGAAAATTGACACTGAATACTTCAAAGCACCTCAATTAATTATTTAAAGCAATATTCACCCTGTCCTTTTATTCTTAGTAATATAAAGCACCCAAGATTGCAACTAGGAATCTCAGTCTAATTTTGAAGGCTTTTTCTTCATAATGGTACCCAACATATGACTTGCATATTTAAAGGAAAAATGCAAGGCTTTCGTAGGTGAACAAAGCACGTCAGGGTATTGCAACTCTGTAAGAAACGCAAGACAGATTTGCAAAGAAAATGTAAGATCAACCTTCATTTCAAAAGCTGTATTTGAAATTTAGCTCTTATACAAATTCAGCTGCAAAAGAACATCCCATACTTCCTGAAAATTGACATCTGGGGAAAAAATAAATGAGATCATGTTTATCAAACCCAATTTATCCGAGCTATGTTCAAGTACATTGCCTTTTAGATAAGGCAGTTGGCAGTGCAGAAGAGTTTGCCACATAGAGTAGATTTCTCATTGACTTCATTAGAACAAGTACACTAGAAACTAAGTGTTTTTCATTCGAATAAACCTTTTTCTAAACCAAATCATGACATCTGAGAACGTCAACATCTTAAATCAGAGTTAAACTTGACAGACAAGACTGCAAGCTGAGAAACATTACAGCCAAGATTTTCAAAAGGCAAACAGTGACTTCAGACACAGGTTCATATGGCTTTGCAGAACCTAAGCTTTGTATGCTCCTCCCCCTCCCCCGAAGCCCCATCCCCTAAAGAGTAAGTTTTTATTAAAAGCTATAATGGCCATTTCATCCTCAGTCACCTGATGCTGTGCTAAACCCATGCAGGGCACGGGACAGTTCAGCCTACACTGGCTGAATTCATCACTAGCAGTGAAGTAAAAAAATGCCCCCAGATGTTTCACAGGCAACACTGAAATCTGAAATGAATTACCCTGAAACTTGGCAGTAATGCCTTCTACAGCCAGATGAAGATGCATAAACTACAGCATTAAAGGGGCAGTACAAAGGGAATGTGAGACGACTTTCCTCCATGGTAAAAACATTTGGAACCATTCCTAGAGCAGACCACTGCAGCAGAAGCAGCGATATGTGTAAGAGGCATTTATAACCTAGATCCTTCTGGTTTTACATATGAAAAATAAATGCCTAGCTCATCAGTTTCACCCTTTCCAAACCATTATTTAAATATTAGAAAGAAAAAGACTAGAGTAAATCAAAAATTAGCAGTAACAACCTGGTCACATCATTTTGATTCTTACGTTTAAATATAAACACTTACTACCAATATCAACCACAACATGTCATTTCAGTACAGTTTCCTTACCTTGCACAAGCCAAGGCAACTAGGGCGGCAGCAGCATTTTCTTTTTGCTTATATGGAATCTGTTGGCCTGAAGCAGAAGTGTCTTCCAGCCAGGAGCACAGCAAAGACTCTATCCCATTGAGACAGTCAGCTGGTTCCTTAGTCAAACTCAAAGGCTGGCAGTCTCGAAGGCAATTCAATAGCACCTCAGCGGTTATGTTACAGAGAGAAGGGTCTGTTCTACTTTGAGACTGAATGAGGGGAAAGACCAAGAGAAGCCCCATCCGTGAAGTAAACGGTGCCTGTTCAGGCTGCTGTAACAAGCCTTGACGCTTGAGCAAGGCCAGTGCTTCTTCATCCCCCGAGCTCTCCCTGTCATGCTGCTCCTCCAAGGCTAGTTGGCGCTGGGCGTTCCAGAGTCCACGCAAAGCATTGAGTCGGTACTCCAGCAGCCGAGCATACGCATTGCTCTGGTTTCCACACACAGATCGTAAGCGCTCAGCCAGCTCCGTCGGATTCTTGGTCTCAAATGTTAATATCTGAAAGGAGGGAAAAAGTTGGTATTTATATAGGCTTTTATTTTCCTTAAGGGGAAAAAAGAAGTAATATATGCCTGTAGTACGATTTCTAGATCAGCTGTCCTCTACAACAGATTGTGGGATTATTTTATGTTTTTTTTTTTGAATTTCTGGGCATGGATAAAGTTACATTGGAGGCCAAAGAGCATGCAAGTGGTATGGTGCCTGTTACTGTTGAGTCAGCACTGTCACTGAAGCCTGGGCTTGAGGATTGCTGACAGATTTCTAAACTTTCAATCGTGACGCTAAAACAACAATAATATAGACTGCAAAGAAAAATACATATGAAATAGTATCTTTGAAAATAAAGACTCGCCTTCCCTGGAGCATTTCTTTTTTGTAATTGAGGCAATTTTGTGAAGAACTTCAAAAGGACTGAGGGGGTGGAGGGTCCCAGGGGCTGAGTTTAGAGCCCTTCTATGGAAATTAATACGTCAACAATATCTTGTATTAAGAATGTATATGTTCTAGTTTTAGAGCTTGTCAAATAAACAAACCAGTAATCTAAAATGAACGAAGAGTTTTGTTATATACTCTCCCTTCCCTGTTTTTTTCCCCTCCTCAATTTTATCATATTGCACTTAGCTACACCTTTCTCAAAATATTTCCAGTTGCTGCCACAATTTAAAAACCTAAAAGTCTCATCATCATCACTTCAGACAGAATAAAGAGGCCTTTTTGGCACTTCTAAGTAAAACTAGAGACAAAGCTGGAACAACAGAAAACAAGTAAACCATGACAGAAAGAAACATATTTATGGGTTAGTACCAGCCCAGTACTTGAAAGAAGTCAGAATTAAGTAGTTTACAGACAACTTTTCTCCCTACAGCATACAACAGATGAGATCAGCAGAGTCACTTAAGCTATGGCAACCTCAAGGAAATCAATGAGGCAGACATTTTCTGATACTTTGGATCCAGTGTCCAAAGGGCTTCTGCCTGCATGCCACGCTGCCTCATCTCATCCACCCTCAAACACACTCTCTTTGGCCCATCGTTACGCTGTAAAGCTGTCCTTCCCTAATTTAATTAAAGAAAAAAAAAGGCCAGGGGAATATGAGAGATTAAGAGATGCAATGGGTAATTTCATTCAGGGTTGTGGGTTTTTTTTATTTTTAATTGTAGGCAGTAGTCATACAGAATATGAAATAGATGTTTATGTCTAATTGTAGACTTTTGAACAGCTTGATAAAACGCTTCAGGACAAATCGCATCTGCCATTTCTACAAACACCATTACTAAAGTCAATGAAACAGCTTTCAGTAGAACACTTATCATTAGAGTAATGAAAAGTTCACTTTAAAGTAATTCACATAATAATTACACTTGAATAGATGTTAGTATAGAGCTCCTTAAAATTCAAGAATCTCTTTTAATTAATTTCTTCAAAGAGATTAAGAATATTAATCCCTAAACCATATATTATACATTTAAAATAACTACCTCATATTAATTTGTGTGTTCTATTGTTTCCAAAATAAATTTAATTGTTCTCTATTATAGATGCAATCTAAAACTTTCTAAACCACTTTGCTTTTGACTTCCTTGAACTAAACTAAGTATGTGATGGATCCTCAACTAAGAGATAACAAGCTGCAGAAATGGAGGCAAAAGAGCATCTATGTTTTCACCTTGAGAGTTAAATGTTGAAGAAAATAGGTCTATGGTCTTTGGTTATGCTAGTAAGCAAGACACCACAAAAGACAAGTTGCAGTCTGCTAAGTTGGCTTTCCCTTTAGATGATACTTCCATGGGACAGGGGGTGGTGGTGGGGGGGAGCGGCCTATAGTCTTCTCCCCTTCCCATAGGGATAGTAGAACCCTGCAATCCATGCCAGATAATAGTTCAAAACATTGTGCCCACCTAAATTATAAGTTTACTACTATGTTAATTCACAAACTTTGTACAACCTCACATGGACAAATCTGTACCCAGTATGTAATTACAAGCAGAGGGTTTAAATATTCAAATATTCAAACACATGAGAACTGCTTTATTTCAGCCATATTGCAAATGCAACCAGAGACTGAGTTCCAACTGCAACTGATGAATGTTTTTTCAGTTTCCTTCAAGGCACAATGTTAGGTTTGATGGGTTCTCATCAGCCAAATTGTAACCAAATCGTTGCAGAAAGGTGCATGTTTTAGATATAATTTAACCTTGCAAATTTTGTAACTCATTTGGTGACAACTGAAGGTACACATGAAAACTGGTCACGCTGTGTTACATGCTCTTGTCCCTCAGGTCCCACAGTTTAGCAGAAAGATGGATTGTTTGTTTTTGATACTGCTCTACATCTCTGAGAATGTCTTGTATAAATCAAGACAAGAAGTCAGTGTCAAATATGTGCAGATATGCTGATGAAAAGCCTTTCCCTACTGAAGTTTTATTTTCTCACTTATCTCACAGTTTATAATTCACTTTATAAGCATAGTATGGTGTGTCTGGAACTGTTAAGAGTGTTTTGCTTTGTTTGGTCTTTCATAAAGGAAATACGTGCTAATTTGGGTTAATGATATATGAAGTATACTAGATTCAACAGATTTAGAAGACAGTTCCAAAATGGGACTTACTGATTTTTGAAAATAAAGCAATTTACATAATCTAGTTTTCATATACAGCTTATGGAACCAGTGAAAAAAACTACCCATTCAGCCTCACCTGAAGGTCTGTCTAAGTAGGCATTCGCACTTCCAGTAAGGTCATCTGCGTGTGCCTTCTGAAAGTTTTGTTAAAGTCTGTTTTCCTCAAAAGACATTTTACTGACTAGAGGTAACTACTCTGAGCTACCTCCAGAAAGGAGCTTCAAGACCAAATTTTCACAGTGACTGGCTGTGACAAACAACTTGGGAGCTTTCAAGGTTCAAACACGCTCTTAAGATCTTGCCGCACACCAGGGAACCATTCTGGTTCTCACTGGTTAGCAAAACACACCTCTTTCTAACCCAACACTAACGACAGAGCTTCACTCGGCCCATGTTATATATACTGCTTCCCTTTGGATAGCCGAAAGACTTCACAAAGGAATCACAGACCTTGCCAAGGTTTCCTCAGCACACTGACTAGTTTTCTCATATCTTCAGGCAACGCTTGTTATCTTGAAGCTATGTGAAGTCAAAGCAGGTTAAAATAAAATGTAAGAAAAAAGCCCCACAACATTTATTCACAAATTCTGAAATAGACAATACAACTACCAGTGTTTATAGAAGACACAGGTGAAGAAAGGAAATAGAAAATCTATGCTAAAATGACTTGTAATAAGATTGAATCAGAAAGGTCTTCCCCATCCTTTACCCAGCTGATTTACTGCAGACCTCCCTGGCACACGGCTGTCAGAGGCTGCCATTCTGAACACCTCTTGCCCGAGGCTGCACCCACAAAAGACGGTTACTTCAGGCTATAAAAGCTGGTGTACTCTGCCAAATCTCCCTTTTTAAATCCCCCAGCAAAATTTAATCCTCCCCCAAATTAGTTTATTCTCTTCCTATCCAGAAGATCTGACCATTCTCTTTGTTAAAATAAGCACCGATTCATTTCCCTGCAGATGCACGTCTGTTACTCAAGCTGTCCTCTCCAATACTTCATTGACCAAAAACTATTCCTCATTCAGCAAGAGGTAAAACCCCCTTCCCCCTGCCTCCTCGATGTCTCAGTATTTACACTTGAGTTTAAGCTCTGATTTAGGACTGATTTCCAGCATCCTTTTGTTAGTGGTATTTGGGCACCTTGCCTCGATATTTACCTATACAACACTTGGGGAGATCTCAGAAGCAGACAACCAAAAGCGAGCAGCACATCACAAGCAGGCACCTGCACCAGTAAGTAATCAGTGACATCACAGCACCAATCATTTTTGGCTACCAAGGCTTAAACAGAATCTAAGAGGATGAAAAGGATGTAACAATCGCATTGCTTTGCCATAAAAATTACTTGAGTATCTCCTTACATCTCAAAAACTCCCTAACAGAAATAGCAGCTTGACAGTAACACAATCAAGCTAAAAACACAAACAAACATACACTTAAAGGAAGAATACTAAACAAAAACTGAACATACAGATTATACTCAGAATTAGCAAGAGATAACTAGCCAAGCCACAAAAATAATGCAGATCAATATACTATGAAAACAAGAACATGAAAAAGATGCTCAGTAGCAGTTAAAATAACAGTTATTTTATAAAGACAAACATAAAGAGAATTGCGAGAAAACTTAAAGTCTGTCTACCTTACATACATTGTTAGTCTTAAAATAGTCCATTTTCTGCTTTTAGATAAGACGTATTAACATTTTCCTTAGCAACAATCAATAACAACAAAAGCACCCCTTCACAATAGAAACGTAAGGTTTTCAAGAATAACTTCTAATGAACAACAACAAAAAGTGCAGTGTCAGTGCAAAAAGTGTAATTCTAATATAACCAAATAATTCTATTATAAATTATAATGTAACCAAGACACTAGAATTAGGGGAAGAAATAAAACATTGCTTTTTAAGAAGATCTTTTTCTATAGTTGATTTTATAAGTAGTAAACATCACACTGACATTTTTTGCAAATGAGAAACCTACTCTTCAGTCACCTTGAAATTACAGCTCATACACTGTGACTGTGATCATTATCTATTTTCCAGCTATGTCTACTTCTAGTTAGCAAAGACTACCTTCGACAGGTTTTGATTTTTAAAGTCTCACGCTCAACAGCTTGAAGTTACATATAATTAAAAATTGTGTTATTAAAAAGTTTAATTATCACTATTTTAATTTTGCAGTATCTTTTCCATAAATATTATTTCCCTGTTTAATATTTTAAACAGATTTTAATAAACATTTTAATTAGAAAATGGTTGATCTGAAGTTCAGTCACTCTAATTGGTCATTGACAAATTCTTCAACATTGAGAGGCAAGAAAGGTATCTAATTATAGATCAGCAACTATGGGGAGGAAGTCATCTTTCCTGCTGTATCCAATTTTTGTCCTACGACATGACCTTAACCAGATATTGTTCAATGGGTAGCAGTATTTTTACCAAAACTGCTCCAGAAAGTAGTCACTGGCATTCACTATTATTAAGGTAAAGTGTTTCTCCATTGATAGTAAATACCGGAAGTACTACAATTAAGACATGATAATCTACATGAAGAGTTATAGCCTGAGGTTTTATGACCATATTAAGTAAATTTAGAAGTGAGCTGCCACTAAAAGGCAGCTTTCTCCTCTTGCTAAAACTTCTGCTTTCTTTTCCTCTCCAGGCAGCAGGGCCTGTTTTTTGGGGGCTATTTTTGTTGGTTTGGTGTCTTTTTTGGGGTGTGTGGGGTTTTTTCTGTTTGACTTTTTTTTTTTTAAGTTAGATTTTCGGTTTAGACCAGTTCCCTTGTGTGAAACAGCAGGTAGAATGGAAAGATGTAGAATGGAAAAGAAAGAAGAAAATGCATGGGCAATGACAGATGTGAACAAGGACTTTTTGCAATAGCTCTCCCGGCTTTCTTGCTTAAACACCGCTCTCGGGCTGAATATGCTGGTTTCATTGATCAGTTTCAATTCTCCTACATAGGGAACTGATGAGCAACAATGCTGTTCAAAGGTGTATTTTTTCCTAAAGTTACATATTGCAAGTAAAAGCTTTTAAATCTCCAAAAATGCATTTAATTCTTTTTCTACATAATTAAATTGGCTTAACTTGTCACATAAAGAGAACAACTTCTTGAAGATGGTGGTACATTTACCAATATCCATTAGATGTATAATACCCCCCTGAGTATTAAATAAGTATTATTCCCATCTCACAGGAGGAAAAAACTATACAGAAAACCAGATACAACCTCAAAATCCTAAGATATCTTTAACAGCAGCATGAAAAAAATTTAACTATGTTACTTTCAACACCACATTACAGCTATAAGGTCGGTCATTCCTCTTGCACCACAGAGTTAACATATAGGGTACACCACTTGTTTACTTGGTTCTTTTGTCTCTAGAAATACAAATAAAATTATGTAAAAAAAGACTGAATTACATGATTTGTAGATTATTCTATAAGAGAAATACCAGAATTGATAGCTTTAAGGCACCCCGAAAATTGAAATACACATCAAAATTTAAACTGTTCCCATAAACAACATTGTATACATACTCCTAGTCCTCCACTTTCTGTTGCTCTGCTGGGTAATAGCATTTCTGCTTACGGCAATTGCTGAAGACACACAGTAGGAAGCTGTCTTAGTGCAAACACTGCCTTGATTTCTTTTAAAACATTTTTCTAAACCCTCTATAAAGGCTTTTTGTTTGATACGCCCATGTGTTTGTAAAAATATATAAATATGTGCAAACATTTTCATCCTGATGTTTTAGATATTGAAATTTTATAGGTTCTTAGGAGCTGCTGCATACTTTACATTATGCTTTTAGTGTTGCAGTTGAAAACTACAAGTTTCAAGATTGTTCTGATTTTTTCTGCTCCAAGAAATTTTAACCATATCACCTTGTTCAAAGCCTCTACTGATTCATAATCTTGTATACAGCAGCACAGCTTTTTAACAACTCAGCTAAAAAGCATGAACTATTTTTCCTTGTGAAAGCATTAGAAACCTGATTACTTGCTCAGAAATAATCACTAAGAAACCTGCATCTTCTATTGCATACACAACATTGTACCAAATATTTTTTTTTTTAGAACTGTACAAATTTACCAAACAACCTTGATACCCGAGATGAATTAAGAGTACAGGCAAGCTGTAAACATACACCAAAAGAATGCTATAAAAGAAACTGTTATTTCTTTGTTATTTCATTTCTTTATTAAAATATTTCTCTGGCTCTTATTTAAGTAGTGGATAAAAATGTCTGCGAAAGGTAACGAAAAATCGTCATTTAAACATCTGAGCATGCAGATCACTAAACTAATCGGCTGCAATTGGTAATAAGAACTATATTTGGGAAACACGTTTGCAAAATCATCCTTTAGAAGAAGTTTCCTAGTATTTCTCTACTAGGATAAGAAAATATGACTTTAAAAATAAAAAAAAAAAAGCCAAGTGGCATGGTTGTCCATATTATAGAAGTTTAATAAATTCAAACAATGACAACTGATGATAACAACAGCAACTCTGCTGGAGATTAAATCACACAATATTCATGGTTTACACAGATTATCTCATGAAAGTGAACTCAAAAGGAAAGCGAACGAGATTTCAGAGACCTCTCAGAAGGCAAGTGAGAGACTGACAGTGATGCCTGAAAGAATGCCATCAACTCCTGTGCAAAAGTAACAGCTAAGGCTCCCATTTGTAAGGTTATCTTCCTGCGCAGATTAACTTCAAGAACTACCTTTACCTGGTGTTACTCTGAAAGCTCTAAACACTCTCAAAGACCAACATTGGAGTATTTGAAACGGAAAGGGCTGCCAAAGGCAGGACTAGGAAAGTTACAAGCCTGACATACATGCCTGGGTCAGCAGTTCCCAAGCTAGAGGTCGTAACCCCAAGAGGGGTCATCCACTTAGTAAAAAGTCAATTGTTTATGCTGGCATTAGGGATTTTTATCTTGACAGAGGTGAAGCTTGTAGATGGAAGTAAGGTCACAACCAGAAAGATTTGGGAAGCGCTGACCTAGATAATTACAGAGAACTACTCTATCCTTCAGCAATCAGGGAAGAGTGACAAAACATTTCTCCTAGTTTGGGAGGAAAATGGGTGAAAGCTTCAAGTTTAGCAGATACCTTCAAATATAAATCATTTTGACAGAAAACACAAGGTAGTCACAGGATCAGCACATCCTGTTAAAACAGCACTGGACTTCAGTTGTTCAACTTCTCCCTAGTGGGCTAGCCCAGACCGTACTGGGTGGAAGAGGAAAGGACACCGCTTTATTTTTTTTACAGTGGTATCTCTTACTCTCTCCTACAGTAACAGAGCTTGACAAGAGTCAAAACATCAGATGAGGACTGATACACACATGATCCAGATAACTACTGAGGTAGGAGATACAGTTTTAGCTTCCTGTTAAAAATATATTAAAGAGAAAAAAAATAAATCATCAGGTATTTAGAACTTTTCCAGGCTATGCAGGAGAGTAGCAAGAACAGCTATCCAAATGACTATTATCCCTGTTAGGCTGTTATGTAAAACAGAGTGCTTTAAGTTAAGTGGAGTGACACATAAGGTTGCTCTACTTTATACAGTGACTATATATTGAAGATTTGTCTTTCTTCCCACTTATTTCCTTGTGGAAAAAATAACTGAGCCTATCACTAGTTAGAGGAAAAATTGCCGATGATGCAAATTTAAAACTATTGAGAATACCAGACACAAATTTGAAGATCAGAAAGAAGGCCTCCTCAAAAGGACGGATTACAATGATAACGTATGTCAACCAAACTAAACTGCCTAGAAACAAGCAAATGCTTTTTTGCCATTAAATGCCTTTGTTGTAGTCTATGTGAACAACCACTGTTCAGTACTGCCCTGCTTATTATGTTAACAAGGGTTAACACATCAATTTATATTGCTGGCACTGTCGTAAGTCTCAGCATGTTGACTCTGCCACACTGGCAGATTAAAACTACATGGTTTAAGGGACCTCTACCTTCAGACATACCTCTTGCCCCACTCCCAGGGGTTACTGTATCTGGGAAAGATGTTTGATAGGCACGATTCTGGCAGTGCTGCAGTTTCCATTGTGGCACTTTAAAGAACAGCTCATCTTCCATTAAACTGTCCCTCCTGTGCAGGCTTTGACATGCAGGGCAGAGTCCAGACAAAATGTCATGGCAACATCTTCAGCTGTTAGTCACATAAGGTTGTCTCCAAGAAGCAGAAGACTTTGCATTTTGAAAGTTATTTCTCTGTATGAAAGGCTTTAAAATAAGGGTGCAAAGGCTTGCATACTTGGTAACTAATCCAGGTCTCTTTTGACTAAAAGATTTTGTTGGGAAACCCATATCAGGAGCAGCTTTTCTATGCACATCACTACAAAATTCTATCAAATAAAAAAACCCCAAATTGCCTCCTTTATTTTGGTAATACATACTCTTTGTAAATATGCTGAGAAACAGCCTAAGAAGCTGGCATACATCATTTACATCACATGAAAAGTAAAAATAAAACAACCCTCCCCACACACTCTCTGAACTTAAAGGTACTCCTAGAACAAGTTACCTTTACATAAAGGAGAATATTAACACTTTCGTAACCTACCATTAAGGAAAAAAAATAACATACACATATACATATAAATATAAAAAAAAAAAGCAAAAGTTTTATGGGAGTCAAAATAACAAAATAATAAGTTTTCATAAGTCTTTCTTGACGTAATACTAGTACCGCAATATTTTTCCTCTGCTCTTCTTTTTATAAATAGCAAAATCTTTGAACAGAAGGACAAAGGAAAAACATCCAAATACATTGATATTATTCACCAGTAAGCTCTTTAAAGGGATATTTAAGCAAAATAAACCAGACTGATACTTCCTCGCTAAAAAAAATACCTGTTTAAGTATACTTCATATTTTAATTAAGCATGTCATATCAGAAATTCAGTGACCACCATTGATGAAGCACTAGAAGTGTATTAAAGAAGTTTACTAATCAAAGCAGCAGCTGCAGCATCTCCTGCCCTTGTCCAGTAACATATCCCAAGAGACTTCTATTTGGACCATTTTCAAATATATTTATTACATTGCAAGTAGGAGTAGAAGCAGTGCAAATGAGCTATTTAGTGTATTAGTCGATTGCATGGCCACACTTCAATGAGATGCATGTACCTATTTCCACAAAATGGCTCCTCAAAGCCATTCCAGTTTACCAAGGTAGTCCTTAACTTTTCTCTGTCTTTTTTTTAATGTTGTTTTTTGAAATTATCAGCTGAATAATTAACATTTACACCACTTGAAATTTCACTTTTTTTTAACCCTCTCCCCTCAATACCAAAAACTATAAACCATTTTACAAACGAGATCTGAAAAATAAGTCACTTGTGGTCATCAATTCTTTCAGTGGCATAAAATAAAATGCTGTAATATTCTGCAGCTTAAGACTGACTATGAATCATAATAAGCACCATAGCAAAAAATCTTATTTATTTATTTTAACGTTTCATAGTGCAAATATGCACAACAGAAAAAAATAATCTCTGGGAACAGGAAAAATTATGTGAATTAGTGGCACTGGATTGCTGAAACACTCATTATAGAAGTGTCATAAAGGACAAGACACTGTAACACTGATTTCATCCCTCTCTCTCCCAAACAATTATAGTTTCATAGACTTTCCTAGTACTATCAAAAAATTCTCCAGAGCTAAAGTGTTTGTCAAGTGAAGCTGTGTGTCAAGTTTCATGCTGGAACATACTTCTGGTCTAGCTTGCAAGATCTTAAAGATAAGGTTTGGGCTTTGGTTCTTTTTTTTAAAGGATATCCTCTTTTATTATGATGTAACACAAATATTGCTGTGGAGCATGTATTTTTCAAAGACAGTTATTAGGCTCGATGCTGCTTCTAGAACTATGTAATGGAATCAAAATATTTTCTTGAATACAAGCTGCACTGAATGCTAGAGTGGACTCTGATCACAAGGGAGAATCATTCCATGTTTCTACACATAGAGATAGGTCATCCACCTTAAAAAGTCTCTCTTTTCCTGATCATGTGGTATTTGCCAAGATCCATTTCATGGGAGCAGCTAATATTCCCATCCCAATCCCCAGTGTCACATCACATAGAAAAGAGAATGCACGTTCAGCAAAAAATAGCTTTCCTTAGATAAGGCTGTGGGAAGTTTTCATAAACACCATAAAGACTTCACATCACAAGGCAAACAATGATGTTGTCAGAACTGCAAGTCTGGCTCATGGGTTCTTCTTAGCAACACTCCAGTTAGCAGCCAAAGCCTCACTAAAGGGTTTTGCGGCCTAAATGCTCATGACCTAACATAGCACGCAGATAAAGCTCCTGCTGAACCATCCCCACTCGGCTCACACCACTCAGCTCCTCTGACAAAGACCCTGTGTCATTGCAAGCCACATTGCTGGA
>VYZM01020713.1:1039576-1062480 GCA_013398915.1 Dromas ardeola | reverse complement strand
CCTCCGCCCCCGCACCGAGGGGCGATCCCTCAGCACTTCACCCCCGTTCCCGCCCGGGGCCGCCCCCCTCAGCGCCGCGCCCCGCACCCAGGGCCGCTCCCCTCAGCTTCTCACCTCTGCTGCCCCCCGGGGTCGCCCCCGTCAGCCCCGCGCCCCGCAATCAGGGGCGATCCCCTCAGCGCCTAGACCCGCACCGAGGGAAGACCCCTCAGCGCCGCGCCCCGCACCGAGGGGCGATCCCCTCAGCTCCTCACCTCCGCTCTCCCCCGGGCCGCCCCCTTCAGCGACTCGCTCCGCACCGAGGGTCGATCCCCTCAGCGCCTCAGCCCCTCACGTAATGGCCGCCCCCCTCAGCGCCTCACCTCCGCTTCCCGCCGCGGCCGCTCCTCTCAGCGCGTTGCGCCGCACCGAGGGTCGACCCCCTGAGCCCCTCGCCCCCTCACGCAATGGCCGCTCCCCGCGGCTCCTCACCTCCCTTCACCCAAAGGCCCCTTTCCTCAGCCCCTCGCCAAAGAGCTGCTCCCTCAGCCCCAGGGTGAGGGTTCGCCAGGGGAACGACCAGGGTGAGGCAGCTCCCCTCAGTTTCCCTCTTCAGCCTCACCTTCTTGGCCAGGCAGGGCCCCTCTGAAGCTACCCTTTTCTCTTAAGGACTGATCCCTCACATTCCCCACAGGGTACTTTCTCCCTTTCTCACACCTCTGGTCACCCCTTTTTTGTCTGCCCCCCTCTCCTTCCAGAATGACCTCCCTTTCTCCCTTCCCCTCCCTTGTCTGTCCCTCAGTCACCTCCTCGAAGGAATCCTGTGGCCTCTCAGGGACCCTTTTCCTGAAGGACTTGCGAGGAAGCAGGTATGTCCCTTAAAATCTATACCTCCAGATTTATCTATGTTATGAGGATGCCAGAGGGCGTGAAACAAAAGGTTCACAATGCCACAGTATGTGTGGGGAAAAAAAAGGAGATCCAAAGAAAAACTGACCCTTCGTTATCTCTCTTGGGTGGCATCGGGTAACCTTCCCCATCAGTCTAATTTCACATTCAGTTGCCTCAGACCTCCACCCGGGCCTGTTCAGAGAGGCACAAAGTGTCAAGGCAGCTGTACCTGACTGTTCAGCAGAGTACGTGCTTGTGAGACAAATCATGTTAATGAGAAAGACACGATGATAAATGTTAAATATTTTTAGTGTATAATTGCTATGGGGATTCCCATTGCAAGTGGCTGCTTTTCATGAAACGGTGACTGTGCACAACAGAACAGAGATGGAGCGCTGCAGATTTATTTACCTGTTTGATCAGATTAAATTATTTAATATATTAGTGCATTATAACAAATGTGCTGTGGTATTGGAGGAAGAGCATATTCGGAGCTGTAGGAAAATGAGATCTATTGCCAATGCTGTATGTCCTATTAAATCTGTTGGAGAAGAAGCATTTTTTCCATGTAATGGACCAGTGCTCAATTTATGACCCACACAAAGAGTCTTCGTATCACTGATTGAGCAGCACGAGCATTCACAAATAGCGTAATTTGTCTTTGAGGCCAGTTCAGACAACATAGAGTTCAGGTAAGTTCATAGGAGCAGTTGTTTACAGGTCTGTGTGATAGCTCAGTACACTATATTTGGTAGGATATCACTGCCATTCAAGTATGGGAGAGCAGAAGAGTCTCCGGGCTTGGTTTTATTATAGAAATAGGTATTATTTGCCTCTGTGCTAGAGTATCATTTTTGAACAGAGTATGCAGAGTTGCTATCAAAGGTTTATGAAAGGGTGAGATCGTTCATGGGCATCTGTTATTTTTGGTCAAGGCATGACACAGAGAACAATGGCTGCAGATGGACATATCCATAGATATGAAATCCACCCTGATCCTCCCGCGGGAGCCCTGCTAGTTCTCACAAGAGGGAGAATGCTGAGATTTGAAGATTTTATGGCAGGTGGGATGTGGCAGCTGAATTCTGGCGGTTGAGATAAGCGGTGCTCACAAGGTCTCCTTGGAGGAACGGGAAGGCTGCTGAGGTTAGATTAGTCACAATATTTCATTGCAAGATAGCGACTGGTGTTATTGTTTTGTTACCAGAGAAGGAGTTTTACATTGTTTTCATTCATTCACAGGAGACAGGAATAGTGTGTATACGTTTTAGTGGGAGTAACGCTGGAAAAAACTCTCTTTTAGATTTTGTAATACTGCCATGGTACTAGTTGAATATCTTCCACAAAATCAATACAAATAACAGAACTGGGAGTAAAAAGGTTGTTCACTTCACAAGCAACACTCATGCCAGGAAGGCTTGTCAACAGAAAGGATATTCAGTGTTTTGTAGAGGTGGCCGAGTTTTGGATGTATCTGTTGTTCTCCGAAGGACCGTTTCATAGACTGGGTAACCCCCAGGCTGAAAATTCTTTGTCTCCAGCTCTCACATGCTTTTTCCAGGGCGTTCTGGACTGCTTTATCCCAGAGGAATATGGTTGTCACAGTAGCTTCCAGATGTAGAATCAGGGTTTGTTATAGCTGTCGATTCAATCCACTAATTGCTTTGAAATACAAACCAAGGCCTTGTATTTGAATAAGGAGCTGACTCAGAGCTAGAAGAGAGGTATGTGTAACTCTGGATGCATTCATACCAGGCTAAGCATGGAAAGAGGTGCTAAATTATATACTGGCCGGAGCCTGTGCTTTGTCGTTTGACTGGGGGTCAGCGAACAATTTCTCACAGTGAGAGTCCTGATACATGTGTTTTTCTCTGGTCAGTAACCTCAGCTGCCCCAGAGTGAAAACCAGGCCACTTAACTGTGAACTGGAGATTGTGCAGGCATTTTAGAAGTCCCTTTTAGCTGTATTTGTGTGAAGACGTCCCAAGCTGAGCAGAGGGAATGTTTACCATTTTATAGTTATTTATTTGCTTATTTGGAGTTCTTCTGAATTGTATTGATTTGACAATTCAAAGTTAAGAATCAGTTATTGAATTAATCTAATGCCATAAAACTGAGAAACGTGTCCTGTCCTGCCTCAGTGCAGGCAAATAAAATAATCACTAGTAAATATGAGATTTACTAAATTATTTTAGGTTCCTGCCATTCAGGACTTAACCGTATGTTGTACAACCTATAAGCTTACACAGCATGGAATGCTGACGTAACTTCTACAGGAAATCTTCAATATTTCAATATAGGGCTCTGATCCTGCAACAAATTCAGCAAATGCAGTTTGTCTGGATCTGCTGTAGAAGATGTTGTATAATATAATGAAAAAAATATATTATTTTTGTTCTGCATGTCACCAGAAAGTGTCAGCCACTGTGTCTCCAATGTAGCATTCAGAGGTGTACTACAATAACTACAAAGAAGTCTTGTACTACATTATGGGAGATGGTGTGACTTAAAAAACAGACTAGAATAACTCGGTGACATAAATCATCAAGCTGAAGAAATAAACCCCTTAATTTGCAAATAGGTTTATACAGAAAGCCAGTCTTTTGCTGTAATTATTTTTGAGCAGATGGGTCAGCTGTCTACAGCTGGGTGGCCGCTGCTGTGCCTGTGGTGGCGTCTGCCTCTGGTGGCCGGATTCTGCAATGAGCTTCGTTCTTCGCTGGTCCTGCAGCTGAATGTGACCCCGTGCTTCTCTGTGCATCACAGGAGATTTAGCAGAAGATGCTCATGGTCGATGGGCAAAAATTAAGTCCTGTGCGCTGAAACTGGAAATTCATTATTCATGCTTTGAATTGACCATTTGCGTATTATGTAATGGGATTTAAAGGAACATTGTCTGGCCCTCCAGTTCAGTTTTGTATTAACAGCTATGACATACGGTGGAAATTCTTTTCATCCTAAGGCTTTGCTGTACATCTTTCTGTTAATTTAGAAATGGCAGTTTCAGTTTTAATGACCATTGTGGCACTAAGAAATGTGTGAAACACAAGAAATAGTTGCTATTTTTATGTGGTCTGCAATAACCAGATTTCCACACACGTAATCCTGGCTCCGCTACCTAGTACATGTTATTTAGAGAGCCCGAATGCCATCATTAATAAGGCCACTATGCAAGGAATACTGGCATTTCTTGGCACATTAACTGTGATTAAAAAATACAGTTTCTTCATTTTTCTCCAAGTAAAACTTAGAAAGGACTGAAGTAGAAAAAAATCAGTATTTGACATAGGAGAAAGAACAAACTACACAGTGAAATAAAATAATTTCAAACTTCAGAGATGTATTTTAATTGCAAAAGAAAAATATTAATATTTTTCTCATTTTGATGTATTAGCAATAATCTCTGAAGAAGGCTCTGACTGATAGCAAGGTAGGCTAGAGGAAGGAAGAACAACTAAAAAGAGATTTTTATTAAAATGAATAAGGACAGTTTCATTGTAGGAAACATTGGTATGAACCACCTACCTTGCAAACATAGCCTTCGTTAAATTGGACATGAAACAAATGTAAATTACAGAATCATAATAAAAATGCTGGAATGTTTTCTTAGAGTCAGCTAACCCAGTGTTGTGACCCAAGCTGTAACTACACTACTTGTGACACATACTTGTCCCATCTACAGTGATGGACGCTCCACCTGCAGTCTCTTCCATTGTTAAATTGTCATTACAGTTAGGGAGTTTCCTAATGCTTAATTGAACTTGTGTTACTGTAATTTAAGCCTTTTCATTTTTTTCAGGTTTTATAGGCACAGAGAACAGCTGTTGTAGGCACAGAAAACAGTTTATTTCCTGCCTCTTGTGTGCAGTCTTTTTCATGTGTGAAGGCTGTGACCATAATTCCTCTCCATTGTGTCTGCACAAAATAAACCCCATCCTTTCAAACTTTCTCTGTGGGCCATGTATTCAGGAAGTCTGATCATTCTTCTGCTCTTTGGGATTTCCTACAGCTTGTCCATATCTCTTTTGAGCTTCTGGTACTTTAGATGAAGCCTTACCAGCGTGGAATGGTTTGGGCAAATTCCTGTGTCTTCTATGCAATACTCCTGTTAAGTGTCTCAGTAGCATCTTTGCTTTCTCTGCAGCTGCATGATATTGTCGAGTCATACTGGGCTTGTAAATGAAATAACAACTTACGCTTAAATTCTGTTTGCAGTATTTCACATGCAGAAACAAAGAAAGCTGGCATTTAGCATTACTCTCTGTAATCTCATGTCTCATTTTCTTATTCAAGAATTTAATGCAAGTAGCCTTTTATGGAGGGAAGTATTTAAATGCTGCCCATCAGTGAGGAAGAGTGGTTGTGAGCTGAACAGATCCCTTAGTGGTTGTCCTGAATTTCTGAATCTCTAATGTCTCAGAAGACTCATTATTAATATCCAAAAATAGGTAGGTTTTAAACACAGCTATTCAGTACTGTTTTAAAATTCAACCTCCCTGAAAACTGGTGCAGTAAAATGAGGAAAAAAATAAATGAAAAAAGTCTGCTACAATATTTTGCTCAATATTGTAAAAATATAAATGTAACAAGGTAGATTTATATAATTCATACAAATTATTACAAGGTCCACTTTATAAAGTGTTTCTCAGGGTTTGTAATGTTAAATTGGCAAAATCCCTAATAGCTTGTTTGAGATCTGAGGATTTTAAAATTAGTTCTTGAGAATGAGTTACAAAACCGGTAGCTCTTTGGATCAATGTATGCTGCAAGATCAGCAGTGTTTTCTTCCTCTTGTAAAAGAGAGGACTGCTTGGCAATGCAACTGTAATGCTGAAAGTGGTCAGCATAGAGATGGGGCTGATACTTAGACACAAATACAAAATGTATCTTTCATCAGAACTATCTCTAGCTTCATATTTACCCCATATTTTCCATAAAGTTTTATTTTAAACTCTTGGAAAGAAAAAGCGTCATAAGCTGGTTTTCTATTAGACCATTAAGAAACGGTTTGAGTTTCTACACTTGTGTTTCAATATTTTTCTATAATTTTCTGAATAAATTGGTTGACAGTGCTGCAAAGCTCCATGTTTGACAGCTATTCATTGATAACAAGAAAGAATTCCAGATACTGACACAGAACATAGATTTTTTTTTTTTTTCCTTCCAAGGAGCATCACCTTGTTAGTCAAAGATGTCCTTTGTTCCAAGGCAGACATCCAAAATGTCCATTTTGTGTTAAAAGACTTCAGCTTTAATTTTAGTAAAATCAGTATAAGTCCCACTTGGAGTCACAGCCCTGTATCATAATTTTAAATTTCTGATAGTTAAAAAATGAGAACGAATCAGTTAAACATGTTAAAGCCCTTTCATCTTTAAATTAAATATATTTTCCTCCTTTATATTAAATAGTATGAACACAAACTGTTTTACTTCACACTAGTAGTTTAAGGGGAATTACAATGTAAAGTCATCCTATGATATCATAGAGAAAATTAAATGCATTAGCCTCTGGATCCCGCTGCTGTCCCAGTGCAGACTCCCTGTGCACGGACAGGCAAACAGGGTGTTAACTCCCTGTCCACGACTCCCACGGGAGATGGGTGCGGTGATCTGCTGGGGTTTGTGTCTGATTCATTAGACTCCCTGAAATCTTCATTCAGCACTGATTGAAGCATGTTGTCAAACCTGCCATCAGACTTCCTGGGGGAGGATAAGGATGTTCACATCACCAAAGCCTGATGGAAATGTGAAGCATGGGGATAGCAGCTGCAGCTGCATCGCAAGGCAGGGAAGCATCATACCTGGTGCTTGCAGGTTATGAGGAGGCAAAGAGCTCCCTGTGGCTGGGCCACCAGCACTCTGCTGTGGGAAATGTGCTCCTGGTTAACTAGCCAGCTGGCTAACTAGCTGGCTAACTTCATGGGGTGGGTGGGGAGGCTAGGTTCATGTTACTTTATATTGAACGAGAGCTGTAATGGACAAAATCTCTATTTTACCAAACTTATATCCCTGGGAGAAATGAGTTCTCTCTCCCCATCAGGATGGCTCTACACAGACATTATTTTAAAGTTGACTGAGAACTGGGCAGAGTTTTATGGAATATTTGCCCAAAATGCTTAATCCCAGTCAGAATAAAAAGATAAACCTCTGACATTTGCAATGTAACATTTCAGGGGAAAAAGTACATTTCGGGACAATTAACTTATTTCAGTTTTCTTTTTACTCCAAAATTTCTTTATATTATGTAATATTTTTATTTAATCCGTATGTTATGATGGTTTGATTTATTTTTATTCGATATCGTTTCTTCATAATTTTGATGCTGAATAAAATTAATATTGAACTGAAAACTCCATATATCTGTTTTAACATTATACTTTTTTTTTTTTAAATGAAGTTTTGTTAAATATGACTCATTCACAGGACGAGTTGATTTCAATTACGGGCAAATTGTCTGCCAGCTGTACATTTTCTTAAAAATCTCACACATCATTAAAACTTGCTTAGGGACAGTCTGTATAGTGTTGCAGAAAAACATTGTTGTGACATCTACAGTGGCTTATTATTTATTTATAATTTATTTATCCTTATTTATATAATTACTGGCAACAGCGGAGATTTTGTAATTATAGTACTTACATTCTAGTATCTTTTTACATCTTTTTTACTTCCCAGTCATCCCACCAGAACCACAAATGAAAATTCCTGGGAGAAGCTTCCCAGTACAGCAGTTTCCTTTCACACTCGCCTCGGGATGGATGGTCTGCACTGGCACAAGGCACAGGAGGATTGTATCTGCTTGTGAAGGTATCTACCTACTCTGAATTTCCCTAATTCTGACAGACACTAAGACACTAGACAGTTCTGTCATCCTTTTTTTTTCTCCTTCTTTTCCTTTTTTTTTTCTTTTAACTTTAACATTGTCAGCAATGCCTCACTGAACCAAACTCAACTGGTAACTGGAAGTAAATGAAAAGTCAGAAGAAAGGATGAGTAGGCCAGTGTGCTTTTATCCTTTGTACGCCAGTGGAAGGACATATTTCCCATGAACTGTAGAGGTCAGGTCAAGAAACGAAGGAATTAACTACTGTGGGTATTCTGTAACTTACATTTCTTACACAAATATCCCATCATATCTGTTTGTCTCTTGTCTAAATATTTGCATCGAACTTCAGCTTTTTTCTGCTACGGTAATAATCAGCTTACCCTGACCAGATTTCAAACTATTCCAGTTCAGGAGCTACTCTTCGCAAGTAAGGATGCTTTTCCTCTGTGACAAAGCAGAACTAATAAAAAAATGGAAATGAGTGCATCTTGGCTTTTTCATTTCTTGTTGCTAAAAGTCTTGATTTGTTACAGAAAACACTTCAGGAGTAAAATAAATTAGAAGTTTTCATGGCTTTTTAGAGTACTGGAAAGTCAAACTATCTAGGAAAACTTATAAATGTCAGGCTAGTTTAATTTCATTCATATATCTCAGTCTAAATCCATCATATGGTAAGGTTAGGAATATTTTGACATTGAGAGTTTAAAATACATATAATAAATACAGCAAAATGAAATGTATGAATAGGTAAGTGGGTGGAAAGCAAGGATTACTGTGACTGGCAAGAATTTGTCTATACTACTTACTTTTTTTTTTATTATCTATAATTCTGTAGCAGCTATACGCTTCGTTCAAAAACAAAATCTTACCATGATGTTTTACAGACACGGAACAGAACTGCTTAAAAGCACCACCTGGATAGCTGCGTTTGGAATTGAACACTGTGTTTCAAGAAAGCCATGGATGGGCTGGGGAAAGTCTTGATGAGAGCAATCAGGCATCTTGAAAACACAGCATATGAGGAAAGCGTGAAAGGATTTGGTATGTTCAGTCTAGAGAAGAGAAGGCAGAGAGGAGACACGGTAACAAATGTGTGAAAGGCTGAAGCAGAGAGAGAATAAGTAAGCTGCTGTTGGCATGAAAAAAAAGTCATGGGCTTAAACTGCACCTGGGGAGACAGAGGGCAAACATCAGGAAACATTTCCCGTTGGTGTGGTGTGCTCAACAGGAGGCTGGGTTTGCCTTTAGAGGCAGTGGGATCTCTGGTAACGGAGGGCTTTGGCAATGCACTAGACAAGTATCTGTAGGGCCTGATGGGGACTTAGCTGATCTCATCATGAAGGATTAGATGGTTTTCATAACCTATTTGCTATTTTCTACATTCTGTTCAAAGTAATTTCCATACCAATAGCAGGGAGAAAGCAGAAGGATCCGTAGGAAGGAAAAAGACCAAAAAAAAAAAAAAGCATCTTTGTGAATGTCATGTAATAGCTTGTCCACAGGGAAAAGTAATGATGGAGGGAATGATGGAGGAATTACTCAAAGATGGCAAGAAGCACAATTTTGCCAGCTTGCTTCCATCAGCCATGATTTGTAGGTGTCATGCAGAGTGAAAGGCCTGAGGCAGCTGTTTACTACAAAAGGCTCGAGCTGGGTCTTTATATAAGTTTTAGAAAAAGCTATGCCAATCCTGATAAAAAAATCTATTCAGTCGCCCATGCCGACTTAGCAATATAGGGAAGAAAACCCACAACTCATTACATGTTATTCATCCAAAAATGACTTGCCTTTCATAAGCACATCTCTAAGTAAGGATAACTTGCGAGGGTGTTATAAAAGAGATAACAGTGACTAGAGAGTCTGAAACAACAGGACACCAAAAGAAAAGAGTCAAAGCAGGATTTTAAATGAGAATTTTAAATGAGGTGGCTTTTGAACTTTTATTATCTTTGTCTTTTACTTGAAATTCACAAATCAGTTTCAAGATCCTGTGAAGTCTTAATTAGCAGGTTTTCACAGGCATTACAGCACTAACTACTCTTTTTCCTAAGAAAAGGAAGCCAGGTCAGTGAATCCCTGGCCTGAAAAAATGCTATAGTCTGTACCAATTTTCTCTTCAATGGTGACAGGAATTCAAAACAAACTTAAAACTGAAAGCTGCTAATTGAGAACTGAAACCATGCAGCGCAAATTGGAATGCCTTTTCCCCTGGGAAGAACAATTTTGCTCTCTGTGTGGTGTTGTTTTGCAGCTATAAGTGCCCACATCTCCAAAGGTGCTCTTCTCATAGTGCCTGCCTCCCCTTCCTTTCTTTCTTGAAGCATTTCTCCTGTTCTTTCAAGTATCTCTTTCCTATATAATTTCCAGCCAAAAATCTACATTTAAAGGAAGAGTAAGAACTAATATACAATAAAGTTACAGCGAGTGAATGAGTTGGCTGGATATGAGTATGAGGGAGACAAACAAAAAAGGATATAGATGTCTGCTGTGGTTTTGTTAATGAAGGGATGTTGCTGATTTCTGTGAGAAGTGCCATCTTCCTATGCTTACTATGACTCACCTGTTTTTCCCTCTGTTCCTTACAGCCAGATGGCTTAAACCAGTAAAGGCCAAATAATTCATTCCACGGACTTGGGATGGAGTGGCCCTCATATGAAGCCAGGATGGTCAGAAATCTTTTCATGCTGCTACAGGTAGGACAGTTTCTTTGTTTGTACTATTGTAGAGTTGAGTTTATGAATGCTGCAGTGGAATGTCTAGCGCTAATAAAATCCTGGTCCTGACAGGTAAAAGTCAGTCTTTTCTGGAATTGTTTTATAAACCCTTGACTTTATGCTTAACAAGATAGCAGTGTTTCTGCTACAACATCACAAGTAGCCTGCAGATAAACCATGAAGAACAGTTAATTGCCCTTCAACTAAAATAACTCCATGAACAATCAATCAACGGAAGAACTGACAGCAGCGCTATCTGTCAGTCATCCAAAGCCATTCAACTATTCGGAGGACTATACCAGCATCACTGTCTTCATTAGATTATTGGTTCACAAACAGACAGCAGCAGCCCAGCCCTTCACATGCAATACAGTGACTGTATTACACGTGTTGTGCTCATTCTTCCAGATTGTTGTCATATGGCTGTTGATTGTGGTGACAAACACAGAAAAAAGCCATTTCTTAGGCTTGATTTTCTCGTCTCCCCAGGCTTGGTGCAGTGGCCAATTGAATGACATGAAAAGTTGCAGCTTGGGGTGACAGGATGGGA
This sequence comes from Dromas ardeola, assembly GCA_013398915.1. NCBI lineage: Eukaryota > Metazoa > Chordata > Aves > Charadriiformes > Dromadidae > Dromas > Dromas ardeola. The sequence continues at coordinate 1,051,520 of VYZM01020713.1, read as the reverse complement.
AGAATGATAGAAATTCTAATGAGTATTCTTATAAATCCCTAGGAGACAGCTGCACTGACTGGCTCATGCTGGGACACCCTTCTCAGGTACTTGTGATATCAGCTGTTATTTCAAGTAAGCCCAAGCTGCATAATTTGTGCTGTTATTTGTATTATTTTCATTTTTTTTTGATGTAAGCTATTAGCCACTTCGGAGATTAATGGGTTGCCTGCATTAGAAGAGATTACATGATGATGTTAGACATTGCCTTGATGAAATCCTGTTTATTTACAAAGTATGAAAAAGCCTTCTTTCCTAGAGTGTTGGATTAGGTAAACCACAGATTTTTGTGCACAGTTCTTTGACCAAAGCCAGTATTTTGACAAAAAAAAAAGGTCTCTTACATCAGCAGTCTCAAAATGCAGTTTTCCTTTTTTTTCCCTCTGTGTCCCTAGGATATGCTTGTTTGGTTTTTTTTCTCTCACCAAACACAAAGCTTCAGATTTCAAATGCCCTTTTTGCACTTTCTGTGTCAGTCCAGAGGTTAGCCATGCGGATAATGTGCAATGTACAGAAGCTTTGCCATGTGCCTGTCATTTGAGTAATAGTTGCTGTTGTTTCAGTTCTCTGATTCTAGAGGGGCATTTGTTTATTTTTTGTGCTTATTTTAAGGAACAGCTATGGTTACACACCAATTTCTATGAAATTCCATGAAACAGATCTTCATTTCAGCTTAGTAGGACATTGACACCAGTAATTTGAATATTGATTTTACCTAAACATCTCCAGTGAAACATTTTGGCGGTGCATCGTTCTTTTTAGGGCCTTCATATGTCCTTGTTGTGAAAAATAACCTTCCTCCCTTGTATAGCAAGGACATAAGATTGTTGCCTAGGACTGTTTTTGTACATTTTATCTTTGTATTTTATTTCCTCATGTGAAAATGGGCATTTTGAACAATAGGATACCATGTATAGCACATGGTGATATCTGAAAGCCTTAATTTTAAACACAATTACATCCTAAGCATCTGTCAAGCCAGTGGAAAACCTCTATATCAAGTAGGACTGACAAAATAGATGAAAATGTAGTTGCTTCTGGTTTAGTCCCCTATTTTCTTCATGAGGTTTAAAGACTTCCCTAGTGCTACTTGGTGTGGTTCTCTGCAACCCACTGACTTGCTCCAGTGGACTGAATAAATCATTTTACCTTTGTGTACAGTTTCTCAGTGTTATAATGGCAGATTTTACCTCTGCTGGGTGTCAGGAGGCCGATGTGCTCAGTGTATGTAAAGTATGAAAAGTTATTTATTATGATCATTAAAAAAATCTGCAGGCAAAGTGTTAGGAACTGCTAATTAGACAAAATGAGGAAACATAGAATGTCATCAGGGACTCTAAATCTTTTAGCTGTACTGTCCTGTACAAATATAATGGACTAAGTTCTGCAAAAAATTACATTACAGCTGATAAATAGGACTATGAAAACATTTATTCCTCATGCCACCTGTGCCAGTCTTCAACACGACACAATGGTTTTTTTAGTATCAAATGTCGATATGATCTCAGTAGGGGAAGATTACAATAATGGTCAGGTCCCCTGCTCAGTGTCATCCAAGAATATACTTTTTATTTTTTTATGTACCTTAGACCATTGTTGTAAATTGTACATCTGCAGAAGTTTAAAACTCTTCTTGAGACCTGATATGAGAAAGTACTACTGCTATTCTGCAGGTGTATGAACACTGACCTCACTGAAATGAAGTTACTTGCTCACGATCACACAGAAAATCAATAGACCTGAGAAAAAAAATTGAATTTCTTTAATCTCAAGTAATATTTTGACTACCATGCTTCCTCTCTCCTTATCATTATTACTACTAATAAGTATTTATGTCTGGTATAGTGTGAACCATGGTTAGGTCATAGAAGTCGCTAGCTGTGTGTACAATCCATCATGTAAAGTCATTTCCACTGAGAAAGATAAACATTGAAATAATGTGGAAAAAAAACAGGATAAAATTAACCAAAAAAGGCAGTCAGCTGACAAACATGGTTTTTGGCTCTTCATCTGCAAGAGGTCCAAAACTGGTCTGATATAAAAAAAACCAATCAAAACCAAACAAACTATGAAAAAGCAACTAAACAAGTGAGAAATGTCATGGTTGCTTATTGGCAAGCATATAAATTCCACATATAACTATCACAGACCAATCCTCTTGCGTGACTCAGTGCAAATGTCGACTACAGCCAGTGGGACTGGCTCGCTTTGTTCAATTAGCGGCTTCCTGAACAATGAGGAGGAAAAATACCTATTATGAACTACTATGAATAAGATCCTTATAAAAATATGGATATAATTGCTCTAATTGCTTAAACAATGAGTTGTCAAGTGCTTAGTACAGACTGTAGTGCAGGAGAAATGGAGAAATCAAATTAACAGGTAAATAGTTCCCCTTTTCCTGCATCCTCACATTCCTGCACAAGTCACCAGGAGCTTCAGATGCTGTCTCCAAACCAGAATAGGAGCAGAAGCTCTTAATGCTGTACCCATACAGCTATGTCATTTATGTGACCTGCCACTTCAGGACAATAATGACAGAAGAAAGTGTAGTGGAGTATACATGACTCTCTGGTGGAGTTCTAGATCTCTTAGACTAAACTGTCCATGTGTCTGCCTTGGAACAGAGTAATAGCTGATAAAATTGTAGGAGCCACTGATATTTGTAGATTGGTGTGCTGCTTAATCCCCTAAACAGCACAGAGAAATGGTGTCATCCCTTATCCTAATGGGACTTCAAGAGACCTCAGTAACAGCCTTCGCAGTGAGCCAAGGACAGGGCAGGACTCTGCTGTCCAGTTTCAAACCGAGCAGGGTAATTACTCGCCTGGAGTTTTAAGCACTGGTTAGAAAACTGTGAAAAACAGTTTTGATCTTAAAACCCAGTTGATTTTAATAAGGAGAGACCAAGCAGCTCTCTTCACTGAAAGACAAGAAACAAAATATACTGAAAGAATAGACAGAGAATCTGTAACAAATTCTGTTAGTCAAATCCATTTGGATGGGTTTTCTAATGCTTGAATCATTTAAAATGAGGTGGGAATCAGCATTTAGAAAAGAGTGGAAGGAATTATCTAGCATTTGCTAGAGGAAGGCTGCCTAGGCCAGCTCTTCCCTATGAATGGCTTCTCAGCTGATCTTGCCTACATTTTCTATGAGGCTAAAGCAGAAGACAGGTGGTGAAGACAAATAAACTGTCCCCAAATTCTATTTATTCTTTATTGAGCTTGTGGGGAGATCCAGAATAGCTTTTTGCAGAAGTGGGGCAGGGTATACCAGTGGCAACAATTCTGTGAACTACAAGGAGAGGAAGGGCAGGGATCGGGCAGAAACACACTGGTGGAAAAAGGTTCAGCTGCCCCTGCGTGACAAGGCACATCCTATAGGTATCCTATAGCATGGGTGATGAGTAGTTGATCACTGGACATCTGGGCATTTGGCATATTTTTCTCAACACCTGGCCAAAATGGTATTTGTGGTAGTCCTGTAAAAGCACTTTCACATTCCAGCCATAGCATCTTCTCTTAATTAAAGTTAAAACCAAGTGTGTCGCACCTGAAATACCAAAGATAACTTTCTCCACAAAACTGGCACTGGGAAGTACTTCGTCTTGCAAATAAGGCTCAGTTTCTCTTAAACCGTCTAGTCCCAGAAGCAAAGCTTGTGTCTGCCTCCCTGAGACTGCTGGCCAGCACAGCAGCTGGGAGGCAGCCTCTCTGGACTGGACTGAATCCATCAGGTCATTTCACAGAGGCAGCTAATAGGTAAAAATAGGTGCCTGTAGATAATAAGGCATTGCATCTTATTACCAATTCCCCGAGAAAGCCAACATCCCTCTGTCTTTCCTCTCAAAAGGATGCTTTATTATAATTACATATCACTTTATTAGGCAGCTGAAGCAAAGAGCACATTTGATGCTAATGAAGTGCTGCTGTGGTTGAGTCTGTCACTATTTTTGGACCTGCACATCTCCAGCACTTTTGATTGGGCGACCGAGGCTTTGGATGTCTCTAGCTTCTTCTGTGGGGGATGCTCGGTGAAAAGCAATGACTCAGCTTGCCAGGACTGCAGAACTGTTTACATGCTCAGAATGAGAAAAGCTGCGGGACAGCGAGAACGCACACAAAAGCTCTTTATGCGGTGGAAGTATTTTTCAGGTAGTGGACAGTATTATCTAGATTGAAAAATCTTTCTGAATATTCACTTTGTTTCTGTGTTGGTCATCTGTACAGTCGTCGGTTTTCCTCTTTTCCATCCTCCACCCTAGAGCATTTAAGAAAAAAGCCAGTTTTCATAGAACTCAAGGAAAATATTTTAGAGGTTAGGAGACAGACAAATCACAGCTGTCCACCGGCTGCCTTTCCTTATGAAAGACGAGGTTTTGCCGTCTCCATTTTCTGCAGCAAAGCCTGAGGAGCTGCTCGGCACTGTGAAGGCATGATTTGGTGTTGAAATTTGAGTTAACAGCTAGCGCCCCCAGAAGCAGGCCTGCTCCCACGCCCCTTTGTGCCACCAACACTCAGCTGGTCCCACAGTGACTCAGTTCAGGGATCTAAACCAACATGAAAATGTTCATTCCTCCCTCTCTCCCCCTACCTTGCAGGGCTGTGTTACTGGTCACCACCCAGTTAGACAAGTGACAGGAACTGGGGCAAGGGAGGCAAAGGCAGCACGTAAGACCGTTTCTCCAAACCAGGACCTAGTAAGACAACTTAATTGTATTACCAAATTACTTCCTGACAGCACACTGGGATACAAAACCTCCTCCCCATTCAGTAAACAAGGTTAATGATTCCAAGTATCATTTCATGTCTTCTGATACACAAATGAGGAATGTGTCAGCGTAATCAATAATTATACAAAATGCCATTGTATCTAAATGCCTAATTATTCGTAGACTAGCCCATAGGGCTATTTTGTTACTATAGCTTCCTGGCTCCCAGCGGGGAAGGGAATGACTGAAGCCCTGGTACCTCTTAAGCGTTCTCTTAGACTGCAACTCTGTGACCAAATCTTGATTTGCAGACTGCAATACCACATGCTGCTACAAACTATTTTAATCAAGAAGTCTTCTTGCTGTTTTTGGACCTTTCCCATTTAAGTGTTCCTATATACAATTTTTGGTTTACCCCAACTTTCTAAGCATATTGGGTTAAGATGTTTCTTTGGTAGTATCAGTAAACTATCTTAGTACTAGCAGCAAGATGCGTGCCACACTTTTGTATCTTTTCTAGAGTTGATTTATGTAAACAGGCCAGTCCCACCACTGCAGTAAAATCTCACATCAATTTAAGAAACCTCTGACCATACCCATCATCCACCAAACCACATACAACAGAAGATGTAACTCATCGCAGACATAGTCCTGATGACAGGGAAAAATAAAGAACATCTTCACAGGGCAGATCATAGTGACATGAGACATGCACCCAGCCAGTTCTGCATTTGGACAAAGCTTGCTCACTTGCTCCCTCTGCTGAACCACCTAATATTTAATACGTTAATTATCAAGGGGAAGATGGTGGAAGAGTAACCAGAGCTATATACTTCCATACTCTCTAACACCAGCCAGCATCAGCTATAAAGATGACCACAGCCTCTTGGTGCAAGAATCCACCGAGCCAGGTATTCTGCAGGTATTTTGAGTTTTTTTTCGTTGGCTCTGTAACACTTGACGCCGGATTCCTCCTTCCCAATGAATGTGGCTAGTACATGTGGGCTTCCACCTCAGTGAGTGTTGTATTTCTCCCTTTTCTATCCCCTTTTCGTGAATTTGATGAAATCTCTACTTTCCGTCAGGTTTGACCCCATTGGCTACTTTCAGCTAAGAATTAATGGAAAGACAGATGGTGCAGTTATATAAGCCTTGTTTCCTGCATAAGTCTGGCTAAGAAAGAGCTCAAGCGTGCCAGATCTGTTAATATGTACATCCTCGGGTTTTGTAAGAGCAGAGCTATTGCTTCCCAGGCATCCTCTTCCAGGTATCTGGTAACTGACCTCAACAGAGAAATAAAACAGACAGGGCTAACTTTTTCAACTCACTTTCTGCCAGTTTCTGATAGGAAAAAAATGTTGAGACTCTGCAAGTCTCCCAGGATAGAAAAATACTTGCCTTTCACAGAAACAGCTTCTGCTTTTTAACTAATTTTTAAGCCTACAGAATTAAGAATCATGCTTTTGCTTTTTGATCTAAGCAGGTATTGTTCCCGACTAAAAGCATTACATCCCACATGGGTAAACAAAGAACAGGAAAAAAAATAGGGTGTTTGGGAAGGGACACACATTCCAAATTTTGTTACAGTTCCAAGGATTAGAAGTAACCCTGCAAAACTCTTAACTCCAAAGTATTCCCAGTGCTTCCACTTCAAAATGCAAGGCATTGCTCCTGAAATGCCTCTAAAAAGTTGCTATATTTGCTGAGGTTTATGTGGTGATTGATGGATCAAAGCTGTTCATCAGAAAAACCATCTCAACAAAGCTGTACACAAGCTTTAAAATGCTAATGAGTTCCCTAGCAGTGGTTTGTTGCTAAGACCTGACTCTTCACAAAAGATACCCAAGGCACTGGTTTCAGCACAGTAAGGGTGCAGAGAAATACGCCAGCACAGTGGGCTGGATTTTATTCTGCAACGTGTTCTGATGGATAGTCAATCCAGTATTTATATCCGGTATTCCCAAAAGAAAATCTGTTGGGTTTTGTTTGGTTTTCCCCCCCATCTCATTCATAGTTAAGAAAGCTGAATTCTTATTTATACTAAATAGTTAAAAAAACCCAGCCACTAGAAACTCAAAAAAACAACCAAACAAAACCCCTACACCCCAAACCTTATACACTCACAACTCTGGTCATCTACAAACAGCCCTTCAGGATTTCATGCCACAAGCAGTTTTCCTATCCGTCAAATAACATGCATTGCAACATTTGTGCAACATGTTCTATTATGGATTGGAATGAAGACACCAGAAATCCTTGCTTTTTTTCCCTTCAAATTTAATGTGGTGCTTTCAGAACAGTTAGAACACCAATTTGTGAGGATAGACTCCATTTGAGAGACAGAATGTAGAACGCAGGTACCCACGGAGCTGAGGCACCTTCTTGATTTGTGCAAGGATCTGTGAATCCACTGCCTTCTGGTCTGACTTGCGCTGCTCCGTTATCTCGTATTTCTAGGAAGTATAAAAGAATAATGTTAAAATCCTGCAGAGTGACTTCAGACTCTTCTACGGAGATGAGAAAATTCAGGGCAAACCCTGAGTTCTGGCATTTTCAGGAAATCTTTTCTCCATTTGTTCTAAATATGGGAAAGGTGGTAGGAGACCGGAGGTGGCAGAGAGAACTGAAAGCCACTGTTTGGCTTAGTAGCAGATACCAGAGCCAGCAGCACGCTGTTGGCAGCATCAAAACAGTAAAGGTGTTTCTCGGTCAAAAAAGACTTTTAACTGGAAAAATCATTGCTGCTGTTCTGCTAAGGCAAAAGCAGGAAAAAATCCCCAAATTTAAAGGGAGTTTATCTCAATGCTGCTATATTAATTCATTTTAACGGCATTACCTCACTTTGAGGACCACTTAAAATTCAATTGTCCATTTCTTTCATGGTATTTCCCCTTTTCCAGCCTGGCTTTAAGTAACAAGGACATTCAGAAAGAATGAACAATCATGTTCCTTACTTCTTTTTCAGTGTCAAAGATCTCGCCTTCCTGGTGCTTGGGCTTACGCAGCCTCTTCTTCTTAAAGTATGCATCAGTGAGATGCTTGGGAATTTTCACTCCAGAGATATCAACCTTTGTAGATGTAGCAATAACAAATTTCTGATGGGCCCTACGCAGAGGGACACGATTGATAACCAAAGGTCCTAAAGACAGAAAAGCGAACAAGGTTAGCTCTCCTGGCAACAACAAATTTCTGTAGTGCATGAGATGATTAGTTTCTTCAGGGATGCCTGCAGCTGAAATCTGAAGAATCAACAAAGCCCTTACCCACAGCCTCTAGAAAAGCCAAAAAAATGCTTCCTGATCTTTTCCAGGTATTGAAGCTTAATTACCTCCCCTCCACCTCCCTGGAAAGCCACAAAACAGCATTCCACTTAAATACATGAACACGTAATGCACCAAACCATCCGCATGCAGATCTGTAGTACTCCTGACCCCACAAACCTGAACTTCAGAAAAAACAAAACAATCCCCCACCCCCAAACCCATTAAACCCTCCAAAACAAACAAAAAATATCATCACATTCCTGTAAAATTGTTTTACCTGTAACAAGCAAAAGGCCAGTACCAAGCTGCTTCAAGAAGATGACGCGCTGAAAAGAGATGAGATGTGAAATTAGTCCTCAGATCCTGGCACCCTGAAATACTGCAACCAAACTGGGACTGTGCCCACACTCGGCCTATTTTACTGGGACAAGCATCGGTAAAGCATCCGGGCATGGGTACAACTGTGCGACTCGAGCAGCCCCCACACAAGCCAAGCTACCAACACTGCTCAGAGCACAGCTCTGCCAGTTACCACATCTCCGACAGATCACAACTCTCCACGTGCTTCATCACTCAAGGCTGAGCAAAGCCAATTAGTACGTTTTTTTAATCTTTGCCTATTCTACAGGATGCTGAGACAGCCATCTCATTGCCCAAATCCTTTGTATGAGTTAAAGGCAAGAACTAGATAAACCCCAGAAGGGTACCATGACATGTCACGTGGTCAGAGCCACCCCCAATTGCATTTTTTTGCCTTCTGGTCAAGATTTCCTTCCCTGAACAGCTGTCTTAAGTAACATAACACTGACATCAAGGAATTCAAGAAAATAAAGGAAGTCAGTTAAGACCTGTTAGTAAACATCATTAAGAGGAAGAACACAGCTCATTGTACCAATCAAGTGTTACATTGGTAATTAGATTAAGAATGAAAAGGTAATTCTTCCTTTGCAATAGGTAGTCTAGGACAAAATTTTGGCCCCATTGCCACAGTAATAGAAACAGGCAGCCTGTCTGCCATTCTGCAGCGCAAAGTCAGAATGACACGAATCTACACGCTTTCCTGCACTGCAGGAAGACTCCCTTAATTTTTTCTAAGCAACTGGACCAGCCTGTTTTACTTCCAGCTCTGAGTAGAACAGTAGTTTAAAGACTGTTTCCCCTAAAGGCAGGACGAGAGAAAGCATCTAGACAGAATTCATGGAAAAGCAGCTTTGCGGATTCGCATCTCATGGCTGAGCAGTGTCTCGTGATACCAACTGGTAAATGCAGGATACCTCTGCTCAGTCAAAACGGCTTCAGCACAGAAATGCTGCAAATCCACTGTAAGAGTCAAGAGGAAGAAGTCCCCGATTACCTTGCCCCTGTGACGACCGGTCAGAAGGATCAGGACAGTTCCTGGAGTAATAGAGGCCCGCAGCCGCCTCTTGTGCTGGCAAAAGGGCTTTTTACCGTGACTCAAAAGCTTGCGAGGAACATCTTCAGTGGGATAGTATCTGGGCTAAAGAAAAACATAACATTGTACCACCCTGTATTCTACGAGACAGAAAGCTTTCACTGCAGTTTAGATTCTACCTTTCGTAAGAGTACCTGCAGAATTTGGGGGTCTTCAAAATGCATAAACTAAGACTAGCGAGTGCAGAGGCCGTTACTGTAGACCCTTACTCCTTCTGACATTAAAAATACCCTTCTCTCCATCTGAGGAGATCAGGCACCGCTGCTCAACAGTCTCCACGCCAAGGCCTGGGTGTCCTGGGGCACAGAGCTACCTTCCCTTCCTATCAGGGCCGTCTGGGGTGGCACTGAACAGAAATGGGAGTTCAGCCATTTATAATGGGCTGTGTTGGTATCGGGTAGGTTATAGGTATTGGGATGCATTTATTAGATTTTCTCCTTTGTATAAAGCGACTAAACCAGAGATGTGGAAAAGTAATCGCTAGCTTCTGGAAGCATGAGATGGTTTGTACTATTTCACTAAAGCTGACCTTTCCGGAAGATTTTTTTTCTGCTGCATTTCAGGAACACACCGAGTATTTTCTATACAATTATGCAACAGCAGAAGTTGAGGCCAACTCTGTATGTCTCAGCACGCTTCCAGTTCAGCACAGCCAGAGGAGGAGCAGCCATTCTCTAAATTACTGACATCTCCATGAGAAGGGCAACCACTGGGTCCGTATCTTGAGCAGACAACTGCCAACAGCTCAGTGTGGCACGGCAAGAGGCGCATCATCTACTCAAAAGGTACACACAACAGCCCTAAACTGCGAGCGTCCCAGTTCTTTTCCTTACCATTTTGCGGATTTTAACAACACGGCTGCCTCCATTCTTGTCTCCACCAACTGGCTTGATGATGGTTGCACGTGGCTTTTCTTTCTTTTTCTTTTCTATCTGTAGGCAAAGAAAAGGGAAAACATAGGAAATTTTAAACCAAAGCTACCATGATCATGAATAACCAATAATAATAATCATCAATAAATAATCATGAAAGACATCATTATTTAAACACAATATTTATTGTCCTACCTTTGTTTCTGGAGCAGTGTACTTGCGCTTATACAGTGCTTTTCGGACATACATGGCTGACCGGGAATATCTCCCAATTCCCCGGGCCAGGACAGGGTTACGGCTGGCATGATGCCTCTTAATCTTCTTTTTCTTCTCACCTACTTCCCTCTGGCTTGGCTTCTGCTCAGCCGGCTTCTTCTCTCCCGTCTTTTTCTTGCCCCGCTTTTTCTCACGAGCCGCCTTCTCGCCTGGCTTTTTCTCACCTGCCGCCTTCTCGCCCGCCATCTATGGATCCAAACAAAATAGGAATTATGACTTATTACAAGGTGTGCAGAGGACCGTTTAAGTTGCAGAAAGTAAAAGAATCAGAACTCGATCCTTTACACCACTCTAGCCGTTGTCAGACGCCTCTTGCAGCCGTGGCTAATCACGACGCCGCAGAGTCAAACGCCATCCTGCGCACTGCACGCCCGCCCGTCGCACAAACACTCCTCCACGCCGGCAGAACAACGACGAGTTCACCGAGACCATCCAAGCCCTCCTCAGCAGAAAGCCCCGCAAAACGCAAACGCACCCCAAGGCTGCCCCGCGGGTGGCCACAGTCGCCCGGGGCTCGGTCACGGCCACCCCGGGCTCGAGACTCCCCCCGGCCCGGCCGGAGCTGCTGGGCCCCGCCGCCCCGCGGGGCTCCACCGGCCCTCCCCGTACTACCGCTCCGCCCTGCAGAGGCCTTCACCTCCGGTCCCCGCCGAGGCCGGTTCCCATTCTCAGCTGGGCCCCGGGAGGCTCCGGCTCGGCCTCCGCCTTCAGCCGCAGCCTGGCCTGACCGCAGGCGGCTTCACCTCCCGCTCCACCCCCGCCCCCATATTGGCCCCCGGGCCCCATCGCCGTCTCCCCGAGGGCGCCGTGCCGGGCCCGTGGGCCCAGCGCAGCCACCCGGGGGCAGATGATGGCGGATACCGCCCGCCGGGCCCCGGCCCTGCCCGCCACCACTCCGCCATTCTTACCTTCCGGGGAGGGAAAGGGACCTACATCCGGGTACGGGCGGCCTAAAGAGAGCGCGGCGTCTGACGTCACCGCGCCGGCCGCAGAGCACGCCGGGATTTGTAGTCCGTGGGAGTCCGGGGCAGTCCCGGGTGACCCGGGCCCGGGGGCGGCGGGAGGGAGCGCCGGACACCGCGATCCGCTCCGAGAGGGCTCCGGGCGCGGGGGTCGGGGTCCGAGGTCGGGGCATGGCCGAGGCAAGGCTCTGCGCCCGCCCCCGCCCGGCTTGGCGGGACGAGGCTCCGCTGCTCCCGTGGCCGGTGCCACCGGGGCCCGCTCCAGCGGACCGAGCCCCCGCCGCCCCCCGGGGGTCCCACCATCCCCGGGCTCCCTGTGGGGCGGGGGCGGGGCAGCGTCGCCGACCGATGACGCAGCGGGCGGG
>VYZM01020713.1:1014806-1039105 GCA_013398915.1 Dromas ardeola | reverse complement strand
CGGGGGGACGCCCTCCCCGGGGTGGCTGGGGGCCCGGTGGGGCGAGGGGGCCCGCTGGCTTCGGGGCCCAGAGGCGCCCCAGGAACGTTGGCTTCCTGGGGGGGGTTCGAGCGAGTCTCCCCGCGACCGAAGGTGCCTTTGAACCGGAGCTGAGAGATGGGTTTTATTCCCGTGGCAACTCGCTCGGTTCTCGGGCCAGAATCCGAGCCCGGGGAGGGTCGTGTTGCTGTCGACAGTCCAGCTGTAGTGACGTTACCGAAATCCAAACACGAGCCAACTCTAAAAGGAGCGTTAGTAAGCTGACCTGAGGGGGGTTCTCGTTTTATTAGCAGTATTTGGTCTAATTTCAAAACCTTATGGCGTTGCTAAATCAGGATGATAAAGAGTTAAGTCAATTTCTTTGTTGTAGCTTCTCATTGTCCTCAGATGTGTTTTGGTATTTGTCTAGTGTTAGCAGTCCTTTTTGGGCTGAGAGGATAAGGTAAATGTTAGACGTAAGAGGAATTACTGTCTTAAAAAGGAAAAAAGATGTTTCTATTCTTATCTAATATACCTATTCTGAAAATTGATACATCTATTTCAAGTAGTATCTATTAAATATTTAAATAAGTCATATCTATTGAAGTATAACTAATATAAAGTATAACTATAAAGTATAACAACATTGCGTTGTCCTCTTTCTTCTGCTGCTTAAGATGGTGAAACTAGACGGGTTGGTTTTCAGTCCATGGCCATTTATAGTTGAATTTGCGTTTGGGGTCTTCTGAAGTGTGTGGAGGATTTCTAGCGTATGCTGGGTTTTCTGAATGTCCCTTCTCCCACATCAGAACAAGTGTGCAAGTTACCTTTTTGAAACGCTTGCAGACTTCCTCATCGACAGGAGTAATCCTCTTATTCTGCTCAGAAGTTTAAATTGTAACTTGTGAGGGAGACTGAATAAAGATGAGAAATATAAACTGATGAGCCTATAAATAGGAGTAATTAAACTACCAGTCACCACCTCCCTGACTGCTATGGTTGTGACAGCTGAGACTCACAACTGATTTAATCTCTCCTGCTCTTGAAAAGGTGATTAGAAAAGCTCAATCATGGCTTGGAAAAATGTATTGATTTTTTTCTTTTCTCTCTTCAGTTGGGTAAGAGAGAAATATGCTGGACACAGATCCTGCTGATCTTTTCTGGACTATGCTACCAAAAAAAAAAAGAATTGTAGCAAGGCTGTATTTTCTACTATGTATTAGTTTTCAGCAAAAGGTTCCTGCTTAGCCGATATCTGTTTTTTAAATGAGACCCCCACTATTTAACTGGTTATTTTTCTGCCAACATTTTTGTCTTACTGTAAACTAAAAAGGGACTTGGAATGGTATGCTGCTGAAGCCCCAAATCAGAATTGCGGTGAGGAGTATTCTGTGCACAGTGAGGACAGCTAGTTTAATTAGAGCGTGGGTTTATGTGTGCGTGTGTTACTTTCTTGATTGTATTTATTGGCTGTGATGTCCTTGCTTGGGATAGCCTCTGCACCTGCTTGTAATAGAGGTTGAGGAAGGAAAGGAGAAAAAAAGTCTAAAATGCATTCCATCCCTATAAAAGGAAGTGTAAGAGAAAGTCCTCGATAGGGTTTATGTTACTGGTGTCTCGGTCCCCTTTGCTCTCTCCTCCGGTTTTGGAAGGGATGCAGCCACCAAGGTTCAAAAGCGCACATGTGATGGCAGTACTTCAAATGATGCGATCTTGATCACCGGTCCGGAACCATTTAACAGAGATCACTAACACCCCCATTTTTCTATTTGGGGTGGCTGACAAATGCATCTTCCTACTCAAAGCCAAAAATACAAAGATGAGAGAGCAGGAGTACAAGTTACCATTAGAAAAAAAGTTACATAAAGCGCAGTAAACTCCATCGATTTCCCAGGTGCAGCTTTTCTTTTGCTACACTTACTTACTTACTTTTTGCCATCTTCAGCAGGAGTGTATGCATATCTGGGGGTGAGATTTTTGTTTTTAGACAATCTGTCATCTTTTTAACCTCTCTTTTAAGCACAAGGTTTTTGTAGTCCCTTCTGTTCATTAAATTATTATGTTTCTGTAATTTTACAGCTTTTTAACAACGAGTGTACAGTTACTTCCAGATGCATTAGGGTTTAGGGTAAGATACAGAAGATATTATATTAATTAAAGTTTATGGAATGTCACCATATAATAAATCTGTAGGGCTGATTACAATAATTTCTCCTTTGTGTGTTTATGCGTTTTTGGATATAAACTCGAAAATTTGCAAAGATGTCTCCTGACTCCAGTGCGTATTTAAAAAGCTTATAAACTGTTCAAAATGTTGATGCACTGTTTTTCTGTTTTCTCCTAATGGAAGCAAAATGTTGGAGGTGGAAATGCAGTAAATATATCATCAGCTTCTGCAGACCAACCTATCATATTCTGAAATGTATTATTTAATGTTCAGTTCATCCCAGGTACCGATGCTTGTGCAGTTTCTTTTGTGAGACTGCATCAAACCAGAACTTTGTTTGACCTTTGAGTAGTCATTAGATAAACGTAGCATTATTTATTAATTCATTCCCATTTGCTGTAATAAATTGGAAGTATTTTTTAATATATTTTTTCATGACCCATGCTGCATAACTTTGATTTTTTTGTTGTTCTTCAGTTATAGACATGGTAGTATTCGCTAGGTTTTCTTGGTGCAAGCAGAATATCCTCAACTAGAAAAAAAGCAAGATTTACAAGAAGAATTCTGAAATGGAATTGGCACATAAGTAATCCTAATTCCCATTTGAATGGCTTGCTAGAGGTTTGGATATTCTAGAATCTCTAAAGGTCCAGAATGTTTCCATGAGAATCCGTGCCTGAAGAGAACAGGCTGGGTAAGGCATTGGTAGGAATATTGACAATTTTTCAGTATAGAAGGAATTGCTGAAACAATTGAAGTAAACCCCCTAAATTTAGATGTGCGCTTGCATATTTTGCTGTTTCAGCAATTTAGCATGAAATGCTGACTCTTATCAGGAATTATCAGAAGTGCTATTCAATTATTTTTTTTTAGAGATAGCGCTCATATCTGTAATGACATTGGTTGCAGAGTCTTTTGCCTTAATGTTTTGCTTTACTTTGGAGAAACTAAGAACCTCATGTACAAAGAGGAGTAGCCTGTGTTCTTGCCGCAGATACGGATGTGCGTTTTCACTTGTGTCTGTGCGTAGCGTCTGGTTTATGGCAACTCTGAAAAATGAGAGAGATCATTTCATTACCAAATACAAGTCTGACAAAGCCACTAAAACAGTTGCTATGTCTGCATCTCTGTCCCTGGGCTTTGCAGTGGTTTGCGTTTGGTTTTAAGTTTGTTGTCTAAAATTGTGTCTCATTAAAAACTCCTTTCATCCAGAACGTGCAGATGTAGTTTAGTATTGCAAGAGTGCAGTAAAAATCCTCAATTAGAGATAAGAGAAAACACAGATGTGTTAACTGAAGGGCTAAGAATAAGTCCTTCAAAAGTTAATGCCATAGGTGGGGACACTGAGCTTCTTGGGTATAGCCCATATACAGCTCTCCTTTGGCAGGGCGCTATATTCGTCATTCAGAAGGCTGTTTGTGGGTGGTGAATATCAATACGAGATTCCTCGGTGTTTGTATTTAAGCGGGATATGTTCGGACCAGAGAAATTGCTGTGGTAGTTGGAAGACAGAGCGGTGCTCTTGTGGCTGGCAGCGGTCGGCACCACGTTCTCTCGAGGAAGGTGGAAGAAGACTGGGCAACCAAATAGCTTGTCCACAAGTTCCTTCCTGGCCCCTATCAGCTGGTGGTCAGCTTGTGCCTGAAAGCATGAGGTTTTGTTAAATTTTTAACCTTTAAAATGTTGTCAAGTGTCGCTTTGGATGTTTTGTTTTATTTTTGGATGTTTTGTTTTATTTTTGGATGTTTTGTTTTATTTTTAAGTGTTTTTCCTGATTGTCTTTTAGTTTCTTTGTGCGTCCTGTCTTCCTGGAGTAAGGAAAATGACTTGTGGTCTCTGTTTACATTGTATGTCTTTAGAAATCATTTTAATCCAAGCAGTCTGAGTATGTTTAGGTATAGCTCTTTCACTTACAAAGGATCTCTTACCAATACATAAAAATGCAATGCAATATGAAATGAATAATTTATGTTTTCTGCTAAGATAGAGATTCATGTCAATTTAGGAACAAAATTCAGTATCTCCTTGTTTTGAAGCTCTTGGATTGTTCTGTTTAGTCTCGTCATGTAAGTTAACTCTGAAAACCAGAAGATCTTCGAGTTATTTATTAACACTCTTTATTTCTAACCTCTCATAGATGGTTTCATCCAAATATTACTGGAGTGGAGGCAGAAAACCTACTGCTAACAAGAGGAGTGGATGGCAGTTTTTTGGCACGGCCCAGCAAAAGTAACCCAGGAGACTTTACGCTCTCCGTTAGGTGAGTTTAAAAGTTTTTTGTCTTTCTCCCCAAATTGGTAAGGGTCTTCATTTGATGCTGTTCTATGGGGAAAGAGATGAAAGAAGGCATGGATCACTTTTTAGTCTGTTGTTTGCTCTTTTCCTCTTCTTTTTCTCCTGTTTTCCCTGATGAGGTTCTTAAATACTTTTACCCAACTTGGGGAGACTATAGGTTGGAGAGTAGTAAATTCTGATTCTGCAGAGAGCCAGAAAAGTTAAGGGGAAGCAGAAGTTTCACTATAGCATTACTTTGTGCCCTTTGAAAATCTATCTGATAACCATGTGAAAGTAGCAGAGGTGGTCTGAATTACTGATCAAGCGCATGCAAGGAAATGCTATCCAGACTCTTCTTACAGGAAAAGTCAGCAAGTTTTTAAGGGAAACTGTGGTGCTATTTTAGCTTCCAAAATAGGCCTTTTGTAACGCTTGTCCCCCGACACTGTATAGGGGTAGGGATAGGGAAAGGACGGCAAGAGGAAGTAGATAAAGGAAAAAGGAAAAGTGGGATTGGTGATAAGAATAATGCTGCTTGGATACCTTCGAGATAATGGGCCTTATTGAATAGAAGGGGACGCTTTCAGGGAGCTGTTCTTCATTAATAATAGAGACTGTGGGAGCAAATAACTTACAGCAGGCAAAGGCACTGTTGACTGAAGAGGAGATCTTAGCAGTTAGTGTGAAATTCTAGGGAAAGGAGCAAACAAGCTCTGATGGGTGTTTTGACAATGCTCAATTCTTTTTACCCCTCCACCCTTTGTGATTGTGTGTGCAATTCTCGGGGGTTGGAGGGACTTTTATTGGAGATTGTGAGGCCGCAGAGCTTAACGCTGGCTTCAGGGATCCCTTCGTTACGGAATTAAGTGGTTTTTTTCCTATTCTTCCTGACTGTTGCACAGCCACTTCTTCTTGCAAGCCACTGAAATGTGGCTGAAGCACACTTCAGAGGTGCACTAGCCTAGCTATTCTGCAATATTTCAGTTGTAAAGTGGTGCAAATGTAAGTATGGATTTCTGCAGCAGAACACTAAATATAAAAGTGATTTCTTGGAAATCAGCTGATTTGTGTGTGGGGGTTTCCCTTTGTTTCAAATATTAGACGAACTGGAGCTGTCACCCACATCAAGATCCAGAACACAGGAGATTACTATGACCTCTATGGAGGAGAGAAGTTTGCTACGTTGGCTGAGTTAGTCCAGTATTATATGGAACATCATGGACAGCTCAAGGAAAAGAATGGAGATGTTATAGAGTTGAAATATCCGCTGAACTGTGCTGATCCTACATCTGAAAGGTCAGAGAAATAGTGGTGAAAACCTCAGTGTCCATGTGCTTCTTAATAAATGCATGTATTTATCCCTGTTAACACTGCAGTCAGCTTCCATTTGATGAAAGGGTGGCCACTATCTTGTGCTACAAGTGATCCCACTGGTTTCAGTGAGATTACTTGCAAAGCAGACTAATAAACATGATGAAAGGTAAAACAATCTAAGCCCCAGAACCTGTTTTCTTCATCCTTCTTCCTGGTGTGATACAATACTGAGAAAGAGGGCATAGTTCCCTTTATTTTTACTGGGAGAATGTTTTATTATAGAAGTTCTCCTAAACTTTCCCGAAGCTGTTACTACTGCAAGGAATTCCCAGGTATATTTCTGGGCATAATTTTATACAATTTTTACAGCAGTGGGCATGTGTGTAAGAAAGTGAATGACATGCAAATCCTCAATTTGTTCAAACTCATGTTTTTAGGAGCATGGCTAATAAGGAGAATCTGAGACTTTAGACTTGACATATACCGAGGAAGCATGTGTATGTCAGAAATAAACCTGTCTGGCCAGTAGATATCAGTTTATTTTCAGAAGTGAAAAAACAAGGAAAAAATACTAAAACAAGTTCTCTCACTCCTCAGAATGGCTTACATTTAATGGTAGTGGGGAGGATTACTGCCTTTTTTGGCTATGTTTCTTGAAGAAATGAGTTTGATGTGATTGTCCCGTCTAGTTCTTAATGTGATGGAAGGGTAAGGTCTCAAAGATGCAAAGTTCCCACGGGTTTATCGGGAAAGTGCATCCTCATGAAGGAAATAAAAGAACAAATGCCTTGACTGAGGAGAAGGTTGCAGTGTAAGCTTGTGTTTATTGGACACCAGGGAATCCTGTTGGACTGTTGTAAAAGGTCCAAATCAAAGCTTCATTTGAGACTTGCATGAAATGCAAATTTCAGTGCTCGTGGAAGTGCTTGCTTTGAAGTGTTTCTGTAATCGCTCGTGTGCGTATACAAGCACGCTTCCAAGGCTTATTTTGTTTTTTATTTTTATTAACTGTGAGGCTTTCTGTGGACCTGGACACTGTTGTTCAGTGTACATAAGTGTTTTATTTTATTATAAATATTTAGAACAAGCGGATTCAGCCATGGCTGGAATGACCAGTAGGGTACCTGTCTATATCTTACTTTATTTAAAGGTGGTTTCATGGGCATCTCTCTGGAAGAGAAGCTGAAAAACTATTAACGGAAAAAGGAAAACATGGAAGCTTTCTTGTGCGTGAGAGTCAAAGCCACCCTGGGGACTTTGTTCTTTCTGTGCGGACAGGAGATGATAAAGGAGAGAGTAATGATGGGAAATCTAAAGTGACACATGTCATGATTCACTGCCAGGTATGATGAAGCACGAGCTTCTCTAACAGGGCTGCTTCCATGGGCAGTGGGTTTATTCTAACGGAAGGGCCATCTTACACTTCACTACAGAGAGCTGAATACATTTCCCCTTTCCCTGTGGTACTGTATGTGCTATATATCATCTGTTTGATTGAATTGACTAATTTGATAGCATCAAAATTCTATTAGTGTGTTTTTGACTGCTTGCCTGACTAAATCATGTCATACTATACTATGCTGTCAAGTACCTTCTAGTTAGATTTGCTTTTGATTGCATCAGAAGTCTGTCTCAAATCTTCTGCTGATGGAGCCTTTCGTGTTCATGAATCTTCTTAAGCGAGTTGCAGTCTCCTGGATAAATTATATAAAAATATGAGTAATTGGACAAATAGAGATCCATCTGAGTATATCTGTTTCTTCTGTCAGTTTATGAAGTTGCACCTGATAAATGATCAACATTCTGTGAAAATTTTGAGTATTGAATCCGAGGAACACTTTTAAATCTAAAACTTGAATTTAACGTAAGGTAGTTCTTCACTGAAGTATTATTAAATCATAGTCTCTTGATATTTTCATATATGCCCATGGATTGCTATTAAAAAACCCCCTAATTCTTCTGTTATCCTAAAAGACAGTGCAACATCCTAATTGTTTAAAAACAACTGAAATGCAGTAACAGAAATACTTTGGAGACAGAAGTGACCTACCAAGACTGTAAAAACTAAAGTACCAGATTATTTTTTTTTTTTGAGAAAACCTCTTTGATTTGCAGTTAACTACTAGTAGCATTTATGACATTGAGGGAAATAACTTAGCACTGCTTCCTTAAAATAGGGATGGTGGCAGTCAATGGCAGCCTTTCAGGACCCGATGATATTCTTTTAGGAATTTGAATTGATTTCCAAGGCTATTTCCTGGATTCTAATCATGTAGCTCAGATAGCCTGATTGAGCTGACCGAACCTCAGTTCAGAAGGAATCAGCTCTCCTGAAAAGGCAGATAAAATGATTTTAAATTAGATGACAAAAAGGGTAATGTCCTCCATAGCGTGTGTGTGTTTCTTTGTATTAAGGTTCTACCATCCCTTAGCAGAAGGATTTTACTAGATTCTTCTACGTATAGGTGTCAAAGATAATTTCTTGTATGTTGCATAGCCTAAAGATGATATTAGAGTAGACGTCATCGTTTGAAGCGCATTTATTTTGATGAACCATCTGTCTTTCAAGGATCTAAAGTATGATGTTGGCGGAGGGGAGAAATTTGACTCTCTGACAGATCTAGTGGAACATTACAAGAAGAACCCTATGGTAGAAACTTTGGGCACAGTATTGCAACTCAAGCAGGTGAGTGAATGGAGAAGACATCACTAAGCTTTGTTACCTTCAGCACATATTGTTGGAGTGCAGGCTCTTCCATATATTCTGCAAGATGCCATTTTTTTTCCTTTCCTAATGCAAAAATGAAGAATTAAAACTTCATGAAACTGAATGACGAAGTAAAGTCATTTAAACAGGAACTGTGAGGGATAGACTTGTGTCTCTGATGTGTGCAGAACTTCTCTTGGTTTCCTTGTGGTCCATAGGGGTTGTAGGACTAATCCAGAAATAAGACAACTTGATGTACTGAAGAACAACCATGAGACTTTATCTAAAAGCAATTGTTCTCTGCCCCCTTCCTCTCTTCCCTCACTGCCCTTCATTGTTTGAATTGTTTTGAAGTCCAACTATATGCATGGATCTAGAATTGCCTATATAAAATATACTTGGTGTAGGGAATTTGTGTTTTAACTGTCTTCTCACAGTTGTCATTTGTTACACGTTTGTTTAATATTTGTATCTTTCTTAGCCTCTGAATACTACCCGTATTAACGCTGCAGAGATCGAAAGCAGAGTGCGAGAGCTAAGCAAGCTAGCAGAGACTACAGATAAAGTCAAGCAGGGCTTCTGGGAAGAATTTGAGGTACTTCATTACATTCCAAGTGTTATGGTATTAAATCCCTACACTGCTGAAAAGTTAGGTTTGTTACTGCCTTCCTGACATTTTCTCATCTCCCCCTCCATCACTTCAGATCCCTGTTCTTGCTTCCATCTCCTGTGTCATCTACAGCATGGGTTAAAATTTTACCAGTTCCACTCTTGTGTCTGCTAGTAAAATGATTGAAATATTTACCTTTGTTTACTGATTATGAGAGCTAATTATGTTCTTCAATGCTATTCATTCAGTACCTAGCACAATCCCTCCTGAATATCTTCCCCATCACAAGGGAGCCTTATGTACAACTGTATCTGGCCTACCAGGAGAATTAAACAGATTCATTCCTCTCTTCCTTTTCTTCATGTGGACAGGATACTTATGTTTGAAAGAAAATACGTACGAAATTTCAAGCAGAGCAAATGAAGTATGAGTGTTAACTAACATACTCCATACTACTTGAGTCTAGCCTGGGTCCTAACCCTTCTCTGACAACTGGAGTTCCTCAACAGCTGCATGCATGTGATGGTCAGAGCCAAGAGCTTTAGAAGTGTCTTAAGTATAATGCACTGGTTTATACCACACAAACATAAGAAAACCACAGTGGAGTCTGGAACTCCACCAGCAGATGGCAACAGGAAACTGGAAAGTCTTGATCTTTGACAGAGACTAGTTTTGGCTGTGTAATGCTATTTTGAGAAACTTCTTGAATAGTGACAGATTTGCAAAGCAACTGTTCTTGAAGAAACTCTTTTTTGATCAGAAATATTAATTAGCTGAATGTACTGTTCAGTCTGCTCTGAGATTATTGTCAGGAGGAGAAAAATAAATCCATGAAAAGCAAAAGACTCTTGCCAAAGAGGTGACACATTTCACTATGAATGTGGATGGAATATAAGAAGGTGAGGTCACAACAGTGGGGAAATTATGAGGATTAAGCTTTCTCCTGTCTCTTCCCCTGTGCCCCATGCAGGGGGTCAGTCCTTGACCCAGGACTGCGGAATGGTCAGAATCCCACCTGGAGGGGGAAGCAAGCCTGCAGAGGCTGCTCTGGCCGTTGATGAGGACTTGGGACTATGTTTTACCCTATCATTAGAGTGATGAATCCCCTGGGGAGCCGTTCTTATCTATTGCTTGTGAACCTCACCGGGAGGTAAACTGACCTCAGCCTTTGAGTTGCTTCTCTTGCAGAGTTCAACGCGTGAACTTCGATATGGGGCCTGAAGGGTCAGGAAGATTAGCCCCACCTGCTCTAATGGCTAAAACTCGCATTTGGGAATTAACTGCTTTTTACAAAGACTAACTAGCAGTTTGCTTTATCACATCATGATATATTCGTGTAGATTGTGCTTGTGATCACTGCGTGATTTAGCCTGAACATGCATTTGCAAGTTAGCCAAGCAAAGGGTGTCTGTTGGCTTCCCTGAGGAGTCTAAGCATACCTTATTCTTATTCAGAGGGCATAAAAAGGAAAAAGTGTGCCCTGTTGGCTTGCCCTTCTTGTAATTGGTGTTGGCTTACTAGAAGCTGTGTGAATTAATGGTTGGTCTTTTTTTTTTTTTTTCTTGAGGGAAGCACTGTTGTGCAGTGCATTTAGGAATGGATTGTTGATTTGTCAAAATACCACTGAGCTATTACTTGACACCGACTTCTTTTCTGACTTCTGGTCTTTGTTGAATAAATTTGTCTTGTAATGGATTTATCAGTTGGTCCTTTAGAAGCAAGGGGCTTTCCTGTCTTGTGACATGCCTGAAGAGTATTTGCTAGCAAGCCAGAAGCCTTACAGAAAAAGTAAATGTAAGAAATTAAAGATTTTACCTGTGAGACATTCCACTTCTCTTTCCCCTTCGCTGCTGTTGGTGAGGTCAGCACTAAACCTTAATTTTTTCCCCACTGTTTTTGGAAATGAAGCAATCTAATAGTGGTTTTAGTGTCATCCTTTTTCAGGTAAGCTATAGCTGTCAGCCTTGGTGGCAGGAGGCAGGGGAGCAAACTCCAGGTTGTCCATGGATCTCTGCCTGGGCTGTTTATGATTTGGCAGGCCAGATGGTAGTTATAAATTACTTGTCTTCAGGCATATTTAAGAATGTACCTCTTGTCCCGTGAACCACTAGACAGAATTGTTAACAGTCCTTGTAATGTTTTTTGCTTCTGAAAAATGGCTGTTTGGTGAGCTTAATGCTTGGATGTTGTAGGGAAATTGAGGACTGTTTCAGATTTATTGTTGCGTCGTGTACATCTCTTAATGGGCTTGTTAGAAGTCGCTGTTGCTCATGGATCTCTCCTCGGGGATGCTCAAAGCAATAATAATTAACTGTATGAAGTGAAGATGTGTTTGAAGCCATGGTTTCCACACACTTAATTGTTTCCATTTTCTTTTTTTTTACCTGCTAGCGAAGTTTAACTTTCAGTTCTTTTGCTTGGTGTTTCACTTGGCTGAGACTCCAAAATGTTAATATTATATAAAGGTGCTGTGTGATAATGGCACTTGAAAGGCTCTTGCAGTGTGGCAAGAAGTGAGCTTGCTGCAAAGTGCTGTTTCACCCATCGCTAGTAGTAGCGAGCAATGCTTTATGGGGATGTGTTTTCTGTCTTTGCTTCATAAGCATGAAGCCTCACAGCTCTCCTGTATTGCTTTTGTTCTTTGCTTTCACTGTCTTTAGGATGAGCCTAATTGTCCAAGGTCACTAAGTGAGGCAGTAACAATAACAGAGACTGAAATAGAAGTGAGCAAATGTGCCTGATGTGCCCGAGCTTTAAAGTAAAAGCAATCTCTGCAAGAGTATGAAGGGTGGTAATAGCAAAGGGAGCAGCTTCCAAAGCCTGAGTGTTCCTTTTAGTCAGGCCAGTACTGCTTTTGGGATTTAAACTTGGAACAAAGACGTTGAGATTCTGGTCCCTCCAGCTTCATTGCGAGTGGGGAGTCTTGCACAGACAGCATGGCTGTGAAATATGGAATTGCTGTTGTCCCTGTCATATTAGTTGTGACCCAGGCACTGAGAAATTAGCTCCTTGCCAACAGGAGAAAACCCCATGCAGATTTATTGTTTCTGCACTGGATTGATTTATGGGTAATCCTGTTTGTAGTTACCTAATGCCCCCCCTCTTCCCCCAACAGGGTAATATGAGAAAGTCTGCACAAAATTTTGTGCTGGTTTAGTGAAATGGCCCTGTGTTGGTATGAGAGAATAATTAGAGCACTTAAAAAGTGACGTGTGGCTGTGGTGGTGGTTTATACGTTGACACTTTACCTGTCTCATCCATACCTTTGAAAATACCGTAGCATTCCCATGTGGACTTCTCTTCTGGGGGAATAGACAAGAATATCTTCCTAATACTCTGCTTCTAACTGCTAAAGGACTTTTCACTGTGCTTGATATTTAAATACAGTTGCTTGTGTTGATGTGCTTTGTTGGGTTTTCTCTATGCTCCTTCCTCCTCTTTGCCTGTCTAGAGCTGGTCTGGCAGCAGCTTGCAAGGATCCGCTCTTGGGGCATTGCTGTAACACAGCCTTCGTAATCTCAGGGATTTGTTTTGGGGGCTTTCCATCAGTGTTACTACAGACGTGCTGTGGCTGAAGGGGCAGAGGAAAGCTGGTAAGGCCTGGAGGAATCCAGTAGTTGTCACTCGTGCTCCTGTGTTTCTTACATACCTTGGAAGCAATGCTGTCCTAAGTCTGAACGGAGAAATCCAGTATCCCTCTCTCCTTCTCTGACTATCTGGCATTATAGTCAAGTATCATCACTTTTGTGCGAAAGGATCGCTATAATGATGGTGAGACAGTCCATACTTTATCTGTACTGTTATCATTTAAACTTTATTTGTGCTGTTTTCATTTAGACTTTACAGCAGCAAGAATGCAAACTTCTCTATAGTCGTAAAGAAGGTCAGCGTCAAGAAAACAAAAACAAAAATAGATACAAAAACATTTTACCCTGTAAGTAATGATTTCTTTCATTCTAATGTAAGCCTGCTACTTTTCTATGCTTTATTTTCTTAGCTCATAAATACAGGGTTAATTAAGCACCACTGTGCTTTTTCTTCTCTTTAGTGATAATTTCCCCTTATGTTGTCAGTATTAGCCCATGCAGTTTCCCATTTGTGTTCAAACATTTGCACTTTGTAGATATCGATATTTTGATTCCCAAATACTGTTTTTATCTTCAGCTTTCATTTAAAAACGTCATTGTTATTCAGCAAACTGGAATGCTTAAATTTAAGAGGATTAATTTGTGGTACAAAGCTGTGTGGTGCAAATCCAGCGGCCATTTGCCTTGACTTTGTGCTTAATTGTCCATGTGCTTATGAGTTACCAGGGGGCATGAGCACTTGTTTTGATCTTGCTGTGAATTGGCCACTTGTTTTAAGAAATAGCAAAAGAGGAAAGGGTGCATATTCTAACCGCTAATTTACTGAGTTGATAACGTAATAGCTTCTGGTAGCAGTAAGAAACGTACCTCTCTGTGGGATATTTAAAAATAGCTGTGTGTTCACAACTGTAGGACGCAAGCACTTAACATGTATGTATATTCTTCCAGTTGATCATACCAGAGTTGTTCTGCATGATGGTGATCCAAATGAACCTGTTTCAGACTATATCAATGCTAATATTATTATGGTAAGTAAACTCCTACCTACTGGAGTCTCATTGGCACAGCCCGTGTCTGCGCTTTTAACATGCTCGCCTAAATTCAAGTTAGTCTTGTTACCATGTGTCACCGTTTGTTAAATTGTTTTTTCTCTAGCCTGAGTTTGAAACCAAGTGCAACAACTCGAAGCCAAAAAAAAGCTACATTGCTACTCAAGGGTGCCTACAGAATACAGTGAATGATTTTTGGAGGATGGTGTTCCAGGAGAATTCTCGAGTTATTGTTATGACAACAAAAGAAGTTGAAAGAGGAAAGGTAAAAACAGACTCTCAAACTGGCCTTAGGAAAGGTCATGACATTTGAATGCAAGTAAGGACTAAACTGACTTGGTTATATTGATTTAGACGCTGAAATCTGGTGTGCCCCACTGCCTTCGGAGACCAGGAAGGTGCTGAGTGTCCTTTTTTTATTGGTGCCTGTGGGAGCTGAGGGTACACTCCTATCATATCATCAGACGTCCCTTTTTTTAAGGCTTGTCTGATTAATTTTTAGCTACTCAATGTGAATCTATGTACTCTCAAATTATTCAGGGAATGAGGCACTGGAATGCGAGATGTAGCCAAACAGGCATTCTGCTTGCTTGAAGGGATAAACTGCCTGTTCCTGTAACAAAAGTATTGCCATTTATTTTAGCTTTCCAAGCTTGTATAGACTTTACTAGAAAAGCAGAATTGTGGGACTTTATTACTGTAAGAATGAATTTAGATGATGTTGCTTCCTACCTAAAAACTACATTATAATGTGAAAGCTCTCACCCCAGACTCGCCTCATTCAAGTCACGTTTACTAGACTCTACTAGAATGCTGTTCCCTCTTCTGGCTTTACTTTCTGTGCTTGAATTTGATAACGTTCTTGTTACATGCTGAGCTAGTGATTATGCCTGAAACTGCACCTGGTTAGGAATCCCTCAACCAGGTGTGATTTAGCACTTTTTTTCCTGAATTCAGGTCCTTTGCCCTGTTCTGCATGAACACAGCTGCCTGTTCAGCCTTGGGAATCTGCGAGCCCCTTGTGAACTGCTCTGGCGGTATTTAATGCCCTGAGAGAGGAAATTTTCCTGCAATGGTGTATCCCAAGAACCTGCGTTTTACCTTTTAAGTGCAGAGATCTTGTCTTCTTCACTGTCTTCTGGCAGATCTGAGGCTATTACTTTGTTTCTGGGTTCTAATGACATATGGCAGGAAAGAATAGGAAATAGTTGAATACTGATATTCTGGCAACGGTCACATAGCGCTTCCTGCGTATAGTATAGTTTTATCCTTGGAATGTGTTGCTGCTGATCTTTTTTCTGTTTGGTAAACAGTGTCTGCTGGTTTGGTTTTTTTTCTAAGTTTCTTTACTTTTTCCATGTACTACTGTTCACTTTTTCCAATAATCTGATGATGTGTTTCGGAGTGGGAAGTTGTTAGCTCGTTAGATGAGTGTCACTTTTGAAAAAAATGGAATTTAAAGGATAGCTAATGTTTTTCTATGGGTGACTGACAATTGCAGGAGTTCCTCACCACTGCCACAAAAAAAGAGGCTTTCTGTATATGTACGGAAGACAAATAGCAGTAGATTTTATGGGCTTCTCTTCCTAATCTAGGTATCAAAGCTGCCATTGGTGGTGTTTGTAGAAACCATTAGACTCTGTCTTGTGGATTTTTTTAGGCTTTGTAAACTTCTGCCTATTCATCATCCTTATTAAAGGGCATGATTTGTGTTTCCTTCCTGAGACTGCACTGAATGAGGGAGGTGCTACTCCTTTCCAGTGACCTTCGTCTTAGATCTTTCTCTTGGAAGAAGAGAAATAAATGACAGGGTTGCTTGGGAAGAGTTGACTTGCATACTCTTTTTTTTTTTTTTTGTGATAACCTGGGCAATGCCCTGTGCTTCTCTTTGGTTTCTCCATGATTCTTCCCAAATTTTGCTCAGCCTGTTTTCTGTGCTCTGGCTGTATAGAACATTTCAATGTCTGATTACTTAATTAGTGCTACATGCATTGATTTTTTTTTTTAATTTTATTTTTTTTATGCCTATTTCACTTCTTTGATAATTGCAAATAAGAGTCCTGATAGAAAAGAAAAACTTTTTATCTCAGGCCAAGACGCATTCAGATGTGCAGGAAGGAGACAAACCTCTGCATCAGAGATGACTTCAAGAGCATGTTGCCTAAGGAAGTGAGGAACTATGAAATATCTCGGATCTGCACAGAGTTCTGAATATGCTTTAGAATGCAACGTAGAAGCAGCAAATACTTACAAATTAAAATAGTGGTGTTTTGGGGGCAGTCCATTGAGCTGATAATGCATGCATCCCCTCTGTCAGACTAAAGCTTGCTTTAATATTGTGTGTTACTGTTCAGACACGCTGTACCAACTGCTCTCGTGTGCAGAGTTCCGTATTGAAACTCCAAGTTATGTTGGCATGTGCCAAGACCAACATCTTTTCTTCAGCTTGTACCTTTTCGGAGGTGGCAGGGAAAAAACGGTAAAAGTAACAGAAAAGCATCTTGTTGCCTAAGTAGTGTTGCCATGTGTTCAATCATCTCTTACTCTACCTTGTGTTGGCAGAAGGGACTTTCTTCTTGCCCTGTTTTCTCATAAATATGCAGTAGTAACTGCAAATAGGAAATGTTTCTCCGTAGTACTCGGTGTTTGGCCTGCATTTGCTGTTGCTGGAAGCTGCATCTGCATACCCACTGTAATTTCTCATTTGATAGCATGCGGACTTGTATTACATTCACCGGCTAACAGGATTCGCTCTTTCCTGAGCTTTTACAGGAACCAAATGAAAGTAGTAATAGGCGAACCTGTTCTTCAGTGGATGGAATATATCCCTGGCCAAAGATAATCTTGAGAGAGAAGCAGCACACCAAAAGCTCCAAATTTCAAAACCTACAGACACAGGAGACTTAGGTCCCCTGCCACAGGGAGCAATTCTTTGGTGATTGTATTAAAGTGCTATGTTGCCCTTTCTGTTCCAAGTGATGAAAAAGCAAGCATCCAAGTTTAATTTCTGCTAAAAATGGCTTACATCTTTGACTTGTATTTATTTTACAGGCTGTTGGGTTTTGATTGCAGAATAGCCTGTAAGACTGCAGCATTCCACTAGAAGTTCTCAGTATTTCGAAACCCGTAGTTGGGTTGGAGATACAAGTAACAGTATTCTAGTCCCTGGGTTTTGAAACTATTGAGGCAAAGCAGGTACTAAGATGATCGTGAAAGCTGCTAAAAGGAGAGATTGCCTGTACCTGTTTGTCTGAAATCATCTGCTGTTTGTCACAGGGAAGAGAAACTTCCCCCTAAAATATACTTTACCTCTTTACCACGTCAGCCAGCGGTCCAGTTGGCACTAGTAATTGTCCTCTATGTATTCAGAACAGAAAGCTTCAGAAATGCGTGTGTTAACCAGTTTACGAACCAGCTGCCTTCTTACTGATTACTCCTTTTTTTTGTCATTTTGCAGAGTAAGTGCGTCAAGTACTGGCCTGATGAATATTCCCTAAAGGAGTATGGTGTTATGCGTGTTAGGAATGTTAAGGAGAGTGCAGCACACGATTACACACTAAGAGAACTTAAGCTTTCTAAAGTTGGGCAAGTAAGTATGTTAGTAAATCTGTCCTTTTAATTTAGGTTGCAGATCACAAACAAATTTTGCAGAAATAGACTGTTTTCTTTGGAATCAATAAAAGTACTGAGATTAATAAATTGAGCCTTGTCTCTTTCTTTGAAGCTCCAGGTTTAGTTCCATACATCTTTCTTTTTGTCCTTGGGATAATTGAAGGTTCTTCTACCTAAGCACTTTTTGGCAGAAGATGCATGGCTGCAGAGCTTTGAGGAAATTTGGAAAGAGGGATGATGCTTTTAAGTAATCGCACTTAAGTCTAGCCAGGCGTTTGCTCCCTTTCATAGAGATGGCTGTGTGGGGGTCCAAGTACATAGGAAGTACACTTATGGGAAGCAATAAAAAAAGACGAGGAAGGAAACAGTGAACTAGTGTCAAAATAGCACTTCCTTTTTAAGGGACAGTTTGGATCAGGGTGCAAAAAGAATTGTGTAAGAAGCAAATAAGCAGGATGTATTAGATTGGTACGTCTGTGGGATGGACCTGAGTGGGAAGAAGTGCGTAAGGTAACTGCCACTAGGAATGAATGATGAGTATGGCAGATGAAGGTCCCTCGCTCTTGGTCACCCTCAGATGGAACTTTGCTGTGGCTTCTAAAGGTGAAGGTGGAAATGTTGTTGGAAACAACTGCATGAGAAAGAGGGAGCTGAGGGAGCAGGTGGTGCGATTTGACTTGTCAGGCCAGGAAGAGCTCTGGCTTGTTCCCTCCTCTGAGAGTTGTGGTGCTGTGGGTACTGATCAGCAGGTTGGAATATGCCACCTTCTGATTTGACTCAGCTTGGCACATAAATGCTTTTGGCTGGATTTTGATCTGAAGGATGTTGTTTTCACATGTTGGCATCTCCCTTCCAGGGGAACACAGAGAGAACAGTCTGGCAATATCACTTCAGAACTTGGCCTGATCATGGAGTCCCAAGTGACCCAGGTGGCGTACTCGACTTTCTAGAGGAGGTGCACCATAAGCAGGAGAGCATTTCTGATGCGGGACCAGTTGTGGTCCACTGCAGGTATGGTGATGCACGGCACCTCTCCTACTACTTATTCTCCAGGCCTATGGAATTCATTAGTCATAAGTGCTGTTATAACTTCTGTCTCTTCCATGTTACGTTGATTAGGTCTCTAGTTACTTTTGGCTGTGTGCGGCTTGGTTTGACTCTGTCTATAATTTGGAAGTCTAGTGTCTCTTAAACTCTTACTTGGACTAGTGTTTTGGTGACTGTTCAGAAAGAGAAAAACAATTACCTTTTTTTCCCCCTTTTTACAGTGCTGGGATTGGGCGAACAGGAACTTTCATTGTGATTGATATTCTTATTGACATAATCAGAGAAAAAGGTAGGTTTCCCCCCCACACTTTTATTTTCCTGTGGGACACTGGCAGATACATCACAGTAAAACAATGGGAGTGTTTGTAGAATAGAGGGATTCCAGTGATGCTACAAAGTAGGCGTGTGTTTGGCATAGAAGGGACTTGCCCATTCTTCTTGACTTAGCTGGAATCAAAGTGCTGAAACACTGCTCCAGTTCAGCGTAATGAAACCTTTCAGCTGAGGATTACCCAGGAGTCTGATTATGTTTTTCTTATTATTTTTATCATTTATTTTTCTTTTAAAGTGATTCACGAGCGTGTGGCTGTCAATGTACTCGTGCATGCTGAATTTGAGTAACTTGTTTTCAGAGAATGGTGTTGTATTTATGTATAAACATAAACACTAAGTCGGTGTGTATGTTGAGCTATGTTGCATTTAAAGTCGTCTTGGAACAGTGTGAAGTGATGCAGTTTTCTCCCCCAGGATGGCTTTCCACATTATACTACAGTTCTACAGATCTTTGTATTAGTTGTAAAGGACGAATCCTCTGTGTTAAATGTTAGCGATTTTGCTTATTGGAAGATCATTCAACTAAACTGTGTTCTGCTGGAAGATGAGACCAGTCTCTTCTCCAAAGACAAAGGTTATTTTACTGTTCTTAACATTATGATGATTCTTTCTAGGTGTGGACTGTGATATTGACGTTCCAAAGACCATTCAGATGGTGAGATCGCAACGGTCAGGAATGGTTCAGACAGAAGCACAGTACAGATTTATTTACATGGCAGTACAGCACTACATTGAAACGCTACAGCGCAGAATTGAAGAGGAGCAGGTACGTTTGTCCCAAGTATAAAATGTTACAAGGAACATGTTATCGTTTGAACAGGGAGCAGAGTAGCTCATTTGCTGCCTGTGACTTTTGGAGGCATGATTGCTGACTGTATAACCAATGCCTCGTGCAAAGGCTGTGTCTGTAACCTGTTAACCCTGTTTGCAGAAGTTAGCCTATATTTCAATTCATTATGCTTAAGAATTACTTAAACTATGAGGTGGAATTAGAAAGCTGTAAAATAAAAACTGTGTTTGGCCACTGGCAGAGGAAGAAAATGAACAGTCTGAGAGACTTCTCCATATGATTGCAACTAGTGCTGGTTTGCCTTCCATAAAAATGCTTTCATGTATGGGACCTGTCCTTCCTGTCCCCCAGTCCCTGCACCCCAGATCTCAAATTCCGTTAATATTATCTACTTTTCTGTGCAAGAAGAATAAAAGATAAGGCTCTGTTATTATTGGAGAACCTTGCGCTCTGTTGAGTTTTAAAGAGATTTCAAATCTGTTAACTAAATC
Source organism: Dromas ardeola (assembly GCA_013398915.1). Taxonomy (NCBI): domain Eukaryota; kingdom Metazoa; phylum Chordata; class Aves; order Charadriiformes; family Dromadidae; genus Dromas; species Dromas ardeola. Next base: position 1,019,106 of record VYZM01020713.1, on the reverse strand, counting down.
TAAATCTAAATTTGATAACTAAATTCAAATGCTAGTCACTCTAATACTGATTTTTGAGTCTTAAAGTACATGTTTATTAGTAAGAGGTAAGTATATTGGACTGAAAGATTACAGAATGAGTGTGGTGATCTTGAAGTGTAGTGTCCAACAAAAAGCAGTTAAAGGAGTGATTTGGTGTGGTAAGATGAGAAAAGTTTTGGAATATGTGGTGGCAACCACAAGGCCTTCACCTCACTCTTCCTGTACAAGTACTTCATTGCACTCAAATTCTTTTACCATTTTTTAGAGAAGTTACCTCGTTTTGTAATAAAAGAACAGACGTTCTCGCTGTTGCTTTCTCTGCCCTAACCTGTGGTTGTCTGGGATTTTTATCTTTTTGTTTCAGAAATTCAGTGTCTTTCCTTCTGCAGCTGGCTTGCTGCTCAGAAGGAGATAGACCCCCCAAGTGATGGGGCAGATGTGGGGAGCTGTGTGGTTAGTGCAGTGCCAGGTGTGAGATGTAATCCCTCTTTAGAGACGGAGTGTGCCAGCTGGGGCTTGGCACTCCTGTCTGGCTTCTGGCTGCTTTGGAGCGTGGCAGAGCTTATTTTATATTTGCCTACATGCTGTAGATGCTCTGTTCAGCAGAGAGGATAGAGACTTTATTCCTCTCCCCAGGACAGCTGTTGTGTGCTCTGATGGTGATTAGACACAAAGTGAAGAACAAGAAATCCCTCAGGTGTACTCTTTTTTTTCCCTGGCTTTGTTGTCTCACTTCGCTTTAGAGCTGCATCATACCTCCGTGTGTGTAATTATGCAAGCCTTGTATCCTCAGCTTTTTTAAAATGGTCTTTTTCTGCTGCTGCTGTTTACAAAGTAGATCTGTAACTCTCTCTTGATCGTTGTAATGGGTTTTGAATAGTATTTTGATATTGAGTGGAGCAGTGTATTTCTCCTGTAGTGATGAGGCTCGGTTGTGTTTCATCTTCTATTCCGTTACTAGCGCGGAAGGCACAGGTATAAAAGTTTGAGAAACTGGAAATAGAACATTGCTTTATTTCAGGAGGTTTTGACCTCAAACTAGGGCTAGTGGCAGCTACAGGAATAAAACAATATAGAACTTCTCAGACAAAAGCAAAGCTTTGTGGTGACTGTAGGAACTAATGTCCTGAAAAAAACATGGTGAACTGGGAATGCTCCGAAGCATTTTTCGATAGAGCAGAAAAAACAAATCGGCTGAGTAATAGAATACTGTGCAGAATGCTTGAATTTCACCCCAATAAGATAGTTTGGGAATGAAATGATGTGTTTTGAGAAACTTTCAACTTCTAGAATGTTCTTCTCTATACTTGCTTTAATTGCAGTTGCAAACAGTGACAGCTGGGAAAAAAAAAATGAAGTCAATTAGGGCACCTTTGTAGGAAACAACGTGAGGTCGTGCTCCCTGTCTGCTTTTCAGCCTGGATGAACACAGGCTTTCTTTTTTGATAAGAAATGCGGTAGTCACATTAGCTAGCCTGTTGTCATGCAGGACTCCCGACCAGCGGGACTGAAGAAGCGGATATGTGAATAGCTGCATCTCACATAGATATGCCTCCTTTTTGTTTGGAAAAAAATTCCCTGCTCTCCCAGCATTCCCTCTTGCATTGCAATGCTGAGAGCCTCAAGTTTTCAGATTAAGTGTTGTGTTAAACATTGCCTGTCTTCTTACAAGCGTAGAAGAAAAGCAAAGTTAATTTGGTTTAGTTTTTGTTTGGTTGGTTCTCCCCCCCTGCCCCGTGGAAATGTGTGTATTCCCTTACATCTAGGAAACAAGTAGTTCTTACCCCATTTCTGTTATTCTGAATTAGAAAAGATAATTACAGTGAATTAAGTGGAAGGAAGAGAAGCCAGATATCTACTTTTTCTTGGCTTGTTTTATCTGTTACTGTCAGCTTAAATACTAGAAAAACCGACTGATTCTTTTAAAATTGCTTTTACTGTACTTGTTACAGTTACATCTGGAACTGGAACTGCCATTCCTTGTGCAGTTTGGGGTGGGAGGTGGAAATCAAGCCCTAGTTTTGGGCTTCAGAATTATTATTGGCAGGTGAGGGGTTTGTAGCCATAACACTGTAGAATGCAGCAGAGTTTTTGAACCTTTGCGTTTTGTTTACATCTTGTTTGTTAGCATTAACCTTCCAGGTAATTGAGCTGGACTGGTGGTCTATTTCAAAGTGACTTGTCAGGGCTAAGCAGGAGGCTGAGAGGGGAGAAGTTCAGTAAAACAACAGAACAAGTCGAGCAAGTTTTGAGCAAGTCCCAGAAGGCCATCTTGGAAAAACTTCAATCTACATTGCTACACAGAGTGTTCTTGATGGAAACTCAGCAGCCAGAACTCCCCAGAGGCTCTGACAACCTCTGTTGTGAGATTGATTCAGGCCAGTTATTTAGTACTTGCTTGAGCATTAAAAAAAACCCAAATAACCACAAACAAACAAACAAAACCAACCCCCCAAAAAAACAACTGAAGCGCCACCCCCACCCCCCAAACCCAGTACCCTGAAAACTTTAAAGTGAGGCTTTAATTTATATGTAGGTTTCAGTGTATCCATGTGTTGTGAATGTTTACCTTGTAAAGGAAAAAAAGCCCTAACCCCATTCTTTCCTGGTGTAGCTTTGCTTGCTGGAGCCTTCAGTATCTTCAGACGAATGCCAGCACAATTGGCTACAGCTTGTAACATATGCTGCAGAATACAAATAACAGCTTGGGTTCTTTTTATATCAAACCTAATGGGCTAAGATGTTATTTTATTAGAGATCTTGCGAACAATGTTGTTACTCATTTGGCCACATCTCCAAGCTGGAAATAAGGTCAGTGGGAAGCCCACTGGCTGGTACTGTCTATTAAAGAATGAAGTGGGGTTTCTTCTGCCAAGTAAGATGAAGATTGTGTACGAGCGTTGGTTCATAAGGTTGGTACGTTCTGCTAGAGATGGTGGTGGAAAGAGGAGGGTTGAAAAGTGAGGCTTTTCAGGTCTTGTAACAAATAGCGAAAGCCAACCTTTGTCCTGTCCGTGTTGCGTGTGTTATCTACAGAATTGAGCTCTCTTCTGTTCATAGACAAACCTTTCTTCTAAAAACATACATGGCTAGTTATACATGTAATTTCTGTGTTATTTCATTGATTGTTTTCTATCAGTAATTCAAAACCTGGCTTTTTGTTCTGTTTTGCTTCACAGAAGAGTAAGAGAAAAGGTCACGAATACACAAACATTAAATATTCCTTATCGGACCAGACAAGTGGGGATCAGAGCCCTCTTCCACCCTGTACCCCAACCCCAACGTGTCCAGAGTAAGTTCACTTCTGTTGTTAGCGCGTAAGTTTTGAACTGTGCTAACTAATCTTCAGGGACCTCACGAGAATGAGTTATCACAGAATCTGCCCTAGGCTGTTGCCCTGTGCTTCTCTCTTAAACTAAATTGAGCAAAATAAATTATTACTGAATTGCGTTGGTGTGTACAAATGCGGTTTTCTCAAACTAGATTCTTTGGACTGTAACTGTTTGTTTCATTTCAGAATGAGAGAAGATAGTGCTAGAGTATATGAAAACGTGGGGCTGATGCAACAGCAGAAGAGCTTCAGATGAGAAGATGTACAGAGACTTCCATGCCAAGGCAGGTAGGTATGTTCAGGAGTGAGTGTGCTTATCCAGCCTGGAGTTGTGAGGTTAGGATAAAATGTACACAAACCTGAACTATGAGAAGAACTATAGGAAGGACTTTCTAACGCCTGGAATGCATGTCATCTAGCCCCCTTGGGGCATTGAAATTCCAGAAGCTAATTTTGATTGAGTTGTGCCTGTGCCTACCATTTCAAAACAATGTGGAATATCAGCTTGGTAGTTTGGCCTTTGTTGTCATGCCCTGACTCACCCATGACAGAAGTTGGAAGTCTTTATTATTCAGGAGACTGAAATTCTGCATGCTGGCAAAAGATGAGTAGCAACTGCAGTCTGAACTTTCCATGTCTTTTGTAAGTGATCTTTGCTTCTGGTCAATGCTAAGGATTTGCGTGCATCAAAGAACACTTAATCTCATGCCCAGCCTCATAAAAAAATGTGATGAGCAACGTTGCTGCTGTGCCTGTGTGCTGTCAGCAGTTGGAGTATTTTTGTCATACTAGTAAAAATTAAATCCTTGCTTTTGCTGGGGAGAAATCTGTAGATTCTTTTTGTTAAGTTTTAAATATCTGTTATCATTTGGTTTTTGCAATCAGACAAAGAAAAAAAATATATATATAAAAATATATATATATAAAATTGGTTATTAGCTAATAACC
>VYZM01020713.1:1001266-1014095 GCA_013398915.1 Dromas ardeola | reverse complement strand
TTTTTGGGGGTGGGGGGTGGGTGGGTGGGGGGGTGGGAGAGCAGTGATACGGATAAATCCGTTACACTAATGTAAAATACTGATGGGAACAATACTTGATTGTTTGAAAACAGTGGATCACCAGCGTGAATAGAATCACCTACATGACAAAATTAGTCCTAATACATTTCAAGCTCAGACTGAGTTTCATAGGGGTGAGCAGTTATTGATATGAAGGTGCTTTTTGTGGTAATTGATGGCTTTGATTACGACTTAGCTGAGTGGCTGGACGGGCTATTTTTGACTAATTATGCAAGGTAGCCTTTACATCAAACAAAATTTCTTTTACGTGATCTCTACCCAAAATAGAAATTTACTGTATCTCTCAAAAGCCGCAGTGGCCTGGTGGTTTGTGAGGACACTGTCTATGTTAATTTGTCTGTGTTCGTCTGTTAAGCAAGAGATTGAACTTGTAGAGTTAAGGTATTTTTAAGAAGTTGCATGATGACACCTTGCCAGCACATTAAAAACAGTGAAACGAGTAACGCACCGTGCAGGCTGTTACCTTAGTATAAGGTAAGCCTTTTCCCCTTCTGCTGGGGAGGTGGAAGATGTTGAGCCTTCTTTTTTTTTTAGTAAGGCCTTATGCTAGTGTCAGTGGCTAAATTAAAGTTGTGTGGGGGAAGCAGTGCATGGAAGCTAGCTATCCACTCAAATTGCCTTAGTTGAAAAGGGCAGCAGGGGCAGGAAGGCCATCCAGCTTGTTCTGGTTCGTTCCATCGGGCAGGAGTTTATTACCCTTCTACCTGAAGTGCCTTTCAGAGCTGCATTGAGTTTGCTGTCCCTATTAGATTAAAAAAATCACGTCCATCTGAAACCACTTCTGATTGTTGTCAATGAGACAAAGTCCTCTTCTAGAGAGCCTAGAACGAAGAACTGCTGTTAAACTGCCAGTTAATTGGGTTTCTTCACTTTGCTCTGTCCAATTATCTGGACCAGAAGCTCCCCTTGAAGCCATTAGCAGCTGCGTGTGTGCATTAATGGCAGCATCGGTCCCTAGGAGTGGGTACCGCTGGTGTCTTACCAATGTCTTTCCCCATGTTTCTGGGGAAGTTCTGTGACTTAAATGGTGTTAAGGAATTATTGCCATTTTCGTACAGCAGGTGCAGATGGTGAACGCTGCATTAAATTGCTGTATGCAAGGGTGCAGGGCCAACGGAACTGCGTTATTGGCCTTACTAGTGAAATTATGCTAAAGCCTGGAATGTAATTAATGCAGCTTTGTGAAAGGTTAAGTGGGAGATTACATTACCTTTTCCTGAGAGTGCTTTGCAAAATCAAATATTTGAACACTTTGTTTGAACTGAATGAAGGTGCTTCTTTAATGTTTAGCAGAATTTTGTTACTTTGCCTATTGTCCTTTTTGTCTTTTGAGGCTTTGGGTTTTTTTGGAACTCCTGTCACCAGCATACCATAATACGTGTTTTAATGTCATAGCCTTATACTTTAGTCATAAATACTGGTGCCCTTTCTAGATCTAAAATTTCTAGTCGTGGTAAGAGAGAAATCTGTTCATTTGGTAATGAGATATCTACTCTACATCGCCTGCTTCCTCTCCTGTCCCTATTTACAGCTTCATCCTGCTGAACAGGGATGAGTTATGAGTGTTGGTATTTGTATAGAGCAATCGACAGCAATTAAATATTTGTCTAAAACTTTGTGCAAAGTTAGACAAATTCTACACTTCATACGTTATCGCAAGGTGGAACGCATGTTCAGGTTTGGAGCTATTCTGCACCAAGCTGAAAAGTCAGGGGAAAAGCCAAGAGAAACGAGAGAAGGATCCTGAATGAATCTGAACTCTGTTGTGAACTCGGTTAATGTGATGTGTCTTAAAAGATTGACCTGTATAAGCAGCAATCAGTTCCATGGCCAACATAAAGTTGCCTCTTATGACCTCATTTTAGCTGTTTTAAACCTGCCGCTGTAGGATTTGTTTTTTTTCCCCTTGGAACCAGGGAATTCTTTCTGCAGAATGTGTATTAATCCTGGGGAGCATATGGTGGAAGAATGTCAATGAGGGGGGAACAGAATCTGAAAGATTGTGAATAAATACTCCTCTCTTCACTGGAGTGTTAGGCCCTGCTGAATGCCAAAGGGGAGACCTTGCAAAATAAAATCTGCCTTTCATGCACCAGCAAGAGAGGGATGATTCTTAAAGCGTTTTTTAAAATTCTTTTAAAGAATGGCTGGGGTTTATGACAGATGAAGCAAGAAAGAGAAATGTCCTTTGGTTCAGGGGAGATAAATGAATGTGGGTTTCATGTATTTCTAGTGAGTTTTTAGAGAATAAATTTTAAGCATTGATTTGCAAGCTTTTGCTGTATCAATGGAATGGAAAAGGGATGCAGTTCTGAAGTGTTCTGTTGTAGAAGACTTTATACCACAAGGGAAACTTTAACCCAGCTCCTAAGGCACAATAATTTATGCCAGCATGAATTTGCTGCAGGCTTCATTTACTGAATGTTTTATAGCATACACTTTAATTTCAGCTAACTGTTGTTAGGACTGATTGGTTCTCCTATTAATCCTGACCAAACTTTACTTTTTCCTCTTAAGATACGTGTTTGAAACGTGATTAACTAGGATAAGGCTAATGAAGTTATAAAACCTGTTTCATTTTTTTTGTTGTAGGGACGGGAAAAATCACAGCTGGTACTAGGATGTGTTGTCAGGTTTTGATTTTCTACCCATAACTTCCTTATTTCAAATTAATTTTTAATTTCTCCCTTTTAAATAGTGCAACGTAATTAATAATTTCAAGCCTGTTTATTTATGACATTATTGTGATTTTTTTTTTTATTACAGTACTAAAGACTAATGAAAAAGGATCCTCTTACTAGGTGGAGTAGACCTTGCATTTATTTTTTTTTCCTGCAATGTATGAAGTATTGTACCAGAGTATTAAATGAAATGTAATATTTTATTGAAAAATCTCTATCCTTTAAAAGGAATACATTTAGGATGTCATCAATTTGATGTGAATCATGTAAATGTTGATAATGCGCTGTTTATTATACATCTAGTGTTTCAAAAGACTCACTTATTGCCTTTCGCCCACATACATTCTGTAGACCATTTACAGTTGTCAAAATGTGACATTAAAATAATAGTTCATGTATAGAAATATTGGTGGTCGTCCATTGTTTTCTGTGCTGGTATTTATGGGTCTTAGTTCAGCTGCTCTGCTAGCTGCATTGTGATTTTTATTGCTGCGAAGCTATATTATTCAGAAATAAAAGCGTATCTGTAAACATCAGAACTTGAAAAAAAGGAAAAAAAAAAGAAATTAAAAAAAAAAAGAAATAAAAATCATTTTCTTAAGGCGGTTTGTCAGTTACTCTGTTCTCCAGCTTGCAGTCGGAAGAGATGGTGTTGTGTGGGCACTAATCTTCAAGTCTAGATCATAGCGTTTCCGAGTTGTACCGCTGAGCCCCCCGCGGGCTGAGATGCTGTTGCAGGGAGCAGCTGTCCTTCCGGAGAGCCAGTGGAGCAAAACTCTTATTAAATATGATGTATGCGAGCTTTTATCTTCGTGTTCCTACAGTCCGCTGCCAGCTGGCTGCCCCGTGGGAGCTTCTCCGTACTGGCCAGGTACTGCCTCTCCTGTTAGCCCTCGGTGGCTTTCTCCTGGGGGTCCTGCGCTCGTGCTCCTGCAGTGGTCGGGTGTCCCTGCTGCCTCCCCCGTTCTCTTTTCTGCCCCACCTTTAGATAATTGACCTTCAGTGTTTCTTTCCCAGTATTTGAACTTGGTTGGGAAGATGCTCAAAACTGGGATGGGCGAGGATTGGCCTCCCTTTTTTTTTGGCGGGGGGGAATTAGTGTCTAATCAATCAGTTTTAATTGGAGGAAAGGAAGGACAATCTTTCTCTGTCCACATAATGCATAGCTGCAGCCAGCTCTTCTGAGGTGAGGGAGAAAGAAGCGGTTGCTCTCACTCCTGCTGGTCCTTCCTTCCACATCCCTCATCTCTTGCACCATTTGTTTTTGGGGCTCTGCTGTTTCCCAAGACCCTTTTATGCCAGCACCATGCAGTGACTCAGACGAGGGAACGGCGCTTTGAAAAGGAGCTGTGTTACACCCCAGGCTCCTTTCTGCCAGCTGCCAGTACCGTACTTCAAAAGCTATCAACATTTCTGACTGTAGCACTTGGAGCTAGACACTACCAAAAAATGTCATGTCCTACCTGTTCTCTAGGCTGGAGCAGACGAGCGTACGCGTGCCCCTAAGTATTGCATATCAGTCTAATTTTAGGTCCACTAATACTGCATTTTCTTTCTTAAAGCCGTTGGGAATGCTCCCACGAGGCATGTCATTGCTGGTACTGATTGCCAGAATCTAGACAGCCTGAGTGCCTTTACTAACATGAAGGGTTTTTCATTCAAAGAAAGGTTCCGCTAAGCGTTAGCTCTCCCCTTGATCCTGCTTTCGGGATTGCCTGGTGAAAACGCGACTGAGCCATCCTGCAACTTTTCAGGAAATAAATGCCGTGTGTTGTAACGCAGGCAACGCGAGCGGTGCCGCTTGAACGCAGAGCAAATATCAGCTGAATTTGTAGTAAAACAAGCTTAATCTCAAGGCGATGGCGAAACATAGAGATAATCTACTGAAATGCCAGGAAGGAGGCAAAGCCCCGCGGTTGAGGCCTCTGCAGATTCCCATACAAGCGGAATTCAAATGAGGACAGTAGCTATGTAGAGCAGCTTGGTTTTAAGGCGATTATCCTGCAGAGTAAGATTTTTTTTTTTTTTTTTTTTTTTTTTATGAATGCGTCTTAACAGTTTGCGTCCATCTCTGCGCATAGCCATGGCTTTATAATCTGTTTCGGGGTTGGGGAGGGAGGGGGACTGGTCCCTTCTGAGAACTTTGACAAAGATTGAAAGCAATAGTGATGTGGTGACGCCTACAGCCCCTCCTGCTTTCTCCCAGGTGGCCGTGTTGCATTTTTGCTTGCCCCACGGAGCCAAGTATGAATAGAATTTATTCTCTCAGCACTCAGGGTGTTTATACAAACCCAGACGATCGGCTATTGCTCGAGGACAAGTTTTATCTCCATAAAAACCTTGAAACTTTGGCTGACTTTTCTTCAGTACGAACTGCAGTGCGGTTAGTGTTTAGGTTAGGTGAATTCTGAAACGTGCCTCCTGTTAGGCGGCAAGACGTGTACATCGTACCGCTCTTCTGGTCCTGTAGCGACCTGAATGGGTCAGGAAAAATGAAGGTGTCCCTTCAATCAACCTGTTTGTTGTTTCCGAAGCAAATATTTTTTCCAGTGCACCTCTCTGGTGCAAATCAGGTTCCATTTCCAGGGTAGCAATTCTTGTTTCGTGTCCCTGTGTATTGCACCTGGTTGTGCTTTTTAAGCCTTCACGTGCTGGTCCCTTCACTTGGGATCACCCACCCTTGAGCCCATCGCATGGTGCTGGTGCTTCAGCTCTCTGAAATCTCCCTTGGCCTTGAGCTGGGGCCTGAGGATCAAATGTGTATCTATTTTTTTTTTTTTTCCTCCCCTTTTTCTTTTGTAATGGTTGGAAAGGATACCTTCAAAGGCTTCTTAATATGCTGATCGCTTCCTGTTTCCCCCACGGAGTTACGACTCAGCATAACAATTCATAGATCAAAACGTTTGATTTGGGAAAAAAAACCCAGCCACCCAGCTCTCCAATGGGTGCCTCCAAGTATTGGAGGGGCTGCGACATTTTTTAGTGGGCATCATCTTGACAACTCACTGTTTTTCTTGATTGCGTGCATGTTTGCTCCTAACGGAGGAAAGATCTCTGGGTTCTTACGCTGGTGCTTTTCTCGGTTTCCTTATTTGTGTCACTGGATGTGAAATGGGAGGGGGAGGAACTCCCTGGTCTCCCTGGTGCTGGAAATCAGGCCGGAAGATGCTGCGATTCCTTCTGGTCTTTTTGTTTAATAGTCCTATGTCTGAGCTTAGTTTATGATCGTTTTTTCTGGCCGCAGTCTTTAATTTTATAGCTCTGTGAAAGGCCCGTGTATATTTACCACTACGAATGATAGCTAAAGGGATATAAAGTGCTGTGTAAGAAACGGGAGAGAGAAATAATATCTTAAGTGGTGGCTTTTTTCAAACTGCTTGATCTCACTTTATCTCGTGCGTTTAAGGCTTTGCATTTGTCGAGTGGGGTGGGCGTCCTGTTGGAGGAAGGGAATTGCTGTCCCTCCTGGTGGCTTGGCTGCGGCTGTGCAGAGCGGGCCGAGGGCTGGCTGGTGAAGATCGATTGCCCTCGCTGTTTCAGGTACGTCTGTCCTCAGCTCCTGCCCCACTGCAGCCATCCTGGCTTGGTCTCTACCCGTTCGGCCAGCCCGGCCTTCCCATGGCAAACGGTGTCTCCTGGGAGCCCGTGCTTCGGATACGGACCTGCCCACGGACACGTCCTCCCGCTTCTTTCCCTCTGCTTCTGGCCTCCTTTGGCAGCAGCAGCTGATGGTACTTGTAGCACTGTCCTAATTTAGCGTAGCAGAAAGCTGCTTTAATTGGGGTATTCTTTGTGTAGGCTTTTGTGCAAACAGCAAACCTCGCCGGGACGTCCCGGCCCCACAGGCTCCGTGCTTTGCAAGTCTTTCCCCCAGCAGTGTCGAGATCCGAGTTTTCCACGTTCCCCCACCTGGACTGCACTACTCGGTGCGTTGTGCGATCTGCTCCCCTTCCTTCAGCCTCCTGGAGTCCTCCTGGTAATCACAGATGCTTGCAGCGACTTGCGTTATTGTAATTAATGACCTTTCTGCAGGTTGCAGTCAATTCGCATTCCTCATGGCTCACGAGCTGAGGGGAATGCGGCACTTCCAGAGCATCTATGCCGGATCGTCCCGCGCTGTCGTCCCTGCAGGTGTCCTGCGCTAACCTCTGTGTACCTTCAGCCTTCCCGTTTCTGGGGTACGGAGGCTGCTGTTGTCCCCTAATAAAGAGATTTGACTAAATACTGTATGAAATTTGAAGCCAATCTCTAAAGATTCTCCCACAAGGCTCTGTCTGAAAGTTAACCTTTTGATTCATAGCAGCTCATAATTGTACAAATCATGGGTGGCTGTACTGAATTTCTATTAGCTTTGGTCCATTTCCCAGGCCTAGATCTGCATAGCAATATCAGCCTCTGGACAATCTGCTCCTAAAATTCAGCTGAATCAGTCAAAAGGCTTTGAGTGGTGACTTCCCGTGCAGAGATGCATTTCTGCATCACATGGAAAAGCAGGAGACCCCGTTACTCAAATTGCTCTTCCCAGGCACGGGTCACTTGATGGGCTCGGTCTGGATCATGTTGCTTTTATCAGAGGCACGAGAAAAATATGAAGTTACCCTCCCAAATACTCGGTGCCTGCCATTGGTGAAAACCAGAGGATGGAGCCAACACGGTGGTGTCACCCTGCACAACAAGTGAGCGTGTCCTCAGGGTGGTCGGCTGTGACAGTCTGTGCTCCGTCCTTCCCGAAGGAACGGTTGGGGTCCCGCTCCCTGTAGTTATGTCTTGCCCTTCAAGCGTGAAGCTCTTTTGGATGAAATACACGGTCTTAATGGTAATGCAGCTTGGGAGAATAAATGGAGGATGGAGGCCTCTTCTTGCCCCCTACCTGGGCTTCTTCCTCTCGGTCAGCATCGCTGTGCCTTAAGCTGTAGGACAGGAGAGTCACGGGAGGACTGGTGTTGGGAGGGATCTCCTTCCCAGGGGCTTGGAGTCTTTTTTTTCCCCCCTGTTTCATGACAAGTGTGGGAAGAAGGGCCGTGATACTGGTGGGCTTCCTTCTGCAAGGCTTATTCCTTTTTCTTCGGCTGGTCGCTGAGCGTTTCTGACACGCAGCGCGCTCAGCGTGGGATCAGAAGCTCCGGGGAGAGGCTTTGTTCCAGCCTGTGCTGCAAACGGGCTGGTTGCTGGTGTGGAAGAGCCTGGAGGCTCTTGCACGTGAGCGCTTGTAGCTCGGCTGCAGGAGCCTCTTTGTGCTTAACGCGTTCAGCTCCTCCGTGCTTTGGGGCAATGGGCTGAGTTAAACAATTCACCAGCAGGCTCTGGCTCTGCTGAGTTTGACCCTCAGAGATGTGGGGGAATAATAGATTGTGCTGGCTTGTCAGCTAGATTGTGAAAATAAACACCGTGGAGAGCTCGGGCCTCTCGAATATCACCCCAGCGGGCACCGTAATTAGCTGGCGTGAGATGGTTATGTGTGGTTTATCTGGCTGGATTGCTGACTCCGCTCCCCCGGGAAGCCCCTTTGCCGGAGCGAGGAGGTGATTTCGTAGCCCGGTGCCATCAGCCCCGGCCGGGGCTGGCTGCGAGCCCCCAGCATCACCCGCCAGCATCCGAGGAGGCGAGAGCATCCCTGTACCACCGCAGCAGCGCCGTTACCCCGGTCCCTTCGCAGCACAACGGCTCGCTCTTATGGCCTCCCATGTTAATTATTTGCATGTTAAACGTGCGAAAAAAAAAATGGTATTCATTTGTGTTTTCCTTTACTGAGCCTTACTGACCCCCCCCCACCTTCCCTTTTGCAGGAAGGCTGCATTTTCTTCGCGTTGTCCTCGGCGTTCAGCAGTGATATGCAGGCACAAAACGCGCCCCGTGTACCATCAGTCTGGTGCTAATACGCGCTCTGGCTGTTTTATCTCTATTAATAGTTATTTCCTCACTGAGGATTTTTATGCTTCCGTGCACTTAGGGAAGGTTGCTTTCAAATCCCCTTCCTATCACTCACGATAAATGGTGTGTCAGTTCCAGGATAAATAGGCAGGATGGGAAAGGTGTTGCCATGGTAACAGAGGGATTTCAGTGATTGGTATCCATGGCAATTGTTGCTAAATTCCGAGAGATTTTAAAAATTCTTTATTTGAAACATAATGAGCGTGCTGCTGCCTACGGTGCCGGCGCGGTGGGGAGCCCGTGCGTGTGCACGCACACGTGCATGCACGGGCACACGCGCTTTTGGGAGGAAGCTTTATCATGCATAAGAAAGGAGGGGAAGTTTATTTTAAGGCCGTTCGGATGTTGTGTCATGTGGCAGCGGGACAGTCCTACTGGAACCTGCCCGCGCAGCGTCCTGGGGGGCTCCGCCGCTGCCGAGGGATGCTGAGTGACCCTGGAGGCCCCCTGGGAGCGAGAGATGCGTGTTTGGGAGGGTGTGAAGGATACCCAGGTCCATCTCCTCGGGGTGGTGATGATGGAGAATCTGCGGACAGCCACAAAGCTGGGGTATGGTGCTAAAACCTGCTGAGAAAACTGGCTTATGCCCTGCGGGTGCCTGTCCCGGGGCTTTGTAAGCACAACCACGTCGCCCCTGTTTTTGTCTTTGCTTTTGCTTCTCGTAGAGGAGCGGCGCGGGTGGAAGTCGCCCTGCGAAGGCGAGGCGGGAGGGATGCTCCTGGCCCCGTCACACGCAGCGGGGGTGGGAAGGGGCAGCCCGTCGCCATCTGGGCTCCGCTCCTGCTCGAGTGGTCCCCGGGCTGGGAGCGGGCAGCGCGGGCTCCCGGGGATGCGGCTTTGGCATCCGCCACGGGTTTGGCGAGGGAAGTTTCCACACAGGCTGGGAACAAACAGGAGAAAAAAATCCCTTTGCTGTAAGCTCGGCGGCTGCGTAGGAGCGGTGGGGAGCTGGGTAGGTGTCCCCGTGTGCGGTGGCCGACGAGCCGGTGGCTTGGCACTGCCACCAACCACCCCAGTGGGTGTTACGGCCAGCGGAGCAGGAGCAGCTGCTGCCCGCTTCATTCGGTGTCCCATCCTGGCAGGAGGCGGGAGAGCTACCGCAATAAGCGCCAATTAAACACTTCTCCAAAATGACCCTGGATGTGCCAGGAATTATATTTTATTAGTGGGGATGAGAAGCATCAGAAAGATCATCCTCAGGGACTTGCCTGGTGGTGGCTTGGTTTTTGCTTTTGTATCTGCAGGAGGCAAATATTTAACCCGCTCCCTTGGAAAAGGTCCGTGTAAGGCAAAGAAGGGCCAGGAGAAGGTCCACCCGGCGGGTCTCCCCCTGGCTGGGGGGGGCTCCTGGGCGCTGGCAGAGTCCCGAGGTGCCCGCAGGGCCCCTGGCTCCCTGCCCCGGCGCAGGGGGAGGTCTGAGCGCACCTTTGGGGTTTTTTCTAGGGAAAAAAGTGCCATTTAGGAAGGAGCATCCGGTAACAGTGTCTGAGTCTTCGTGGCTGGTTTGGTTTAATAGTTGGAATTTGTCTTTCCCCCTATTGGTCCAAATATCCTTTTTCTGAGCCAGAACAATTCTGGTTTTCACCCCAGGTTTTTGGATGGCGGCAGCGCGGGGATGCAAGGCTGGCTGTTTTGTTAATCCGCCTTGCTTTAGATGGCGATTGCTCGTGCAAATGCCTCCACCTTTGCTGGCAGAGACGCGGCTGCCTCCTTCCTTTCTGCGCTTTAGTACACTGAAGTGTGAAGCACTTTATAGGTCCTACAAAATACCAAGTTCCTCCGATTACACTTCCAGCCGTGATCTTGCAAACGCTTCCATGCAAGACAAATGCATCCCGCGTGGGAAGCTTTTTCTTTCCTGGGCTTTTCCTTTGCTTTTCAGTGTGGTTGTGCCAGGGATTAAAAATATAGCTGATTTTATTTTTGCCGTTGTTGTTGGGTTTTGACGGCTTGGCTCCCATTAGCCCTGCGTAATCTTTTGCATTGGATGCTGTATTTTGTACGTCAAAGCTGGGTATTTGGAGGGTTTTTTTGAGGGCGTCCTGCGTCGCAGCCTGACCCGGGGGTTTTCTGCCTCCATCTCCTGGGTTGGTCTCAGCGCGGTGACTTCCCACCAGGCTGACGTCTACTCCCACCGCCCTTCCAGCGCGTTCCGCTCCGCCGGCCGATGAGACACCGGGGGTAAATGTGTATAAACAAAACATATTCAGCCTCGATGGACTCTATTAGCGCCGCTTCGCCTGCTGCTGCGTCTGGCTGTGGTGCCTGGCGGATCCCCCGCTTCATCACCTCAGCTGATGTGATTTTGGGGGGCAGTCATCGCCAAGGGCCATGTTGGGTACCTGGTCGGGATGTTAAATTAATTTGTATTTCTGATTGAAACGGAACCTCGGCTTTATGTCTCGGTGCCCAAAGCAAATAGCACTGAAGCGTGTCAGCTGCTGAAAATGAAAAGATCCGTAGTGGTTTTAGGATGGATGGCTGAGCCCTGCCCGTGCTGGTGGGAGAGGGAGGTGATTCTGCCCCTCTGCTCCACTCTGGTGAGACCCCCCCTGGAGTCCTGCCTCCAGCTCTGGAGTCCTCAGCACAAGAAGGACATGGACCTGTTGGAGTGGGGCCAGAGGAGGCCACGAAGATGCTCCAAGGGCTGGAGCCCCTCTGCTGTGAGGACAGGCTGAGAGAGTTGGGGGGGTTCAGCCTGGAGAAGAGAAGGCTCCGGGGAGACCTTAGAGCCCCTTCCAGTCCCTAAAGAGGGCCTACAGGAAAGCTGAGGAGGGATCTTTGTTAGGGACTGGAGCGATAGGATGAGGGGTAACGGTTTAAAACCGCAAGAGCGGAGATTTAGATGAGATATTAGGAAGAAATTCTTTACCACGAGGGCGGTGAGCCCCTGGCCCAGGTTGCCCAGAGAAGCTGTGGCTGCCCCATCCCTGGAGGGGTTCAAGGCCAGGTTGGACGGGGCTTGGAGCAACCTGGGCTGGTGGGAGGTGTCCCTGCCCAGGGCAGGGGGGTGGAACTGGATGAGCTTTAAGGTCCCTTCCAACCTAAAACATTCTATGAGTCTATCTCAAGCACCTTCGCAGATGGGGCAGAGGGGACAGCAAAGCACCCAGAGCATTTCCCTGGCAGAAGTGCTTTTTCTTGGGGAATACATCAGCTCTGGCACACGCCGAGTGCCGGGGTTTCTTTTTTTGTCATTTGGTGCTGAAAAATGAAGTGTGTGCTAGTGATCATTACAACGCCCGCCAAGTTTGTTAAAAGATCTTTTTATGAGCCGATTTGCACAACTCCCTTTCCGGGCTGCTAGGCATGATAAAATACTGCCGTTCAGCCTGTCACGAGGATAATTGGTTGGCATTATGAATCATAAAAGTATGTTCCCCCCTGGAATTTTATCCTGACATTTGATTTAATTTTTCTTGACATCCCATCCATTATATTGCATCGCCTTGCCCTCGGTAGCTGAATTTGCACACTGGGAGTAAGGACCAACAGGTTACTTAAAGAGCAAAGCGGCTGTTAGTGGGAGCGTTTGCTCCGTGCGGAGGAACCCCTTTCCAAATGAGCTAAAATGTTACAGAAGTGACAGCGAGGAAGCAGGGTCTTCCCTCCTGCTTAAACCTGCCGGCGGGAGGAGAGACGGCTCCACTTTCCGATGGGGATGTGATGGGGCTGCGTCTGAGCTGGGCTTGCAGGGCAGGAAGGAAAAGGCGTTGGGTGGTTGTTTCATCCAGGCTGGCTCCGCGTTTCTGTGCTTTCAGCAGTCCTAAAACAAGGAGACGGGATAACTTCTACACCGGCCACCGGAGACGCGGAGCAGAGGTGGTGTCCTCCATGCATCACGCTTTCCCCGGGACCCTCCTGGCACACGGTGACGCCCTTGGCATAGTCATGGTGTGGTCTGCAGCCCACCATAACCGGGGAGGATCGTGCCAGGGGGGAGTTTGGGTGCAGGATCAGCTCCTTTCCCCATTTAACGCCTTTGCGATTGCAGGTCTGGGGACACGCAGTGATGCCACCGTGAGGGGGTTTGGCTTGCTGGAGGTTTACCAAGCTTTGTGCGAGGCCCTGAGCGCCCTGGGGTAGCTTTGATGGCAGGATACCCCCTCAAGCTCCCCGGTCACCCCCGCCACTTC
>VYZM01020713.1:976371-1001244 GCA_013398915.1 Dromas ardeola | reverse complement strand
CGAGTCTAGATGGGACCCCCCCGTAGCATCCCCAGCTGGGGCTGGGATCTGCCGCTCCGGTGGGTCCGCAGGCGCCCGCCCCCCCTCCCGGCACAGCAGCCTCTCGTGCAGACTGGTAATTAGCGCAAGTGTAGGATCCTATTAATTGCGGCAATTGTGATGTTTAGATTTCTGGGTTAATTGCTAATATCTGGCATACCATTTTTCCCTCTGGATATTTTTGATCACAGTAATTAACCTCCCCCATTCAGGGGAGCTGACACTTACGCTTTGCTCTTCAGCAGGGGTCCTGGTGGGATCTCTCTCCGCGGGTGCCATGGTGGGCTCCATGCTTTCAGGTAGAGACTCATTGCAGAGCATCCCCCCCCAGGCATTTATCTGATTTATTCTCGGGAAGCTCAGGAAAGCCAAGGCCGTGCTGCCTTGCTTTTCAATCGGCAGCTGTAAAGATGCTGCCAATGATGCGTATTTTTAGGAAGACGCTGGATCGTTACAGCTGGCTTCGCTTTCTTATTATTTCTGCGATGACAAATGGGGAGCGGAGATGGGACCACGAGCGCCAAACGCGGCTGCCTGATCATGGCGCCCTTCCATTTCCCTTCCCGGTCCTCTCCCGCAGTCCTGATGGTAAACGATGATGAATGTCCCGCTCCGGCTGCGGCCGGAACAGGAGAGCAGGAGATGGTTGGGGGGGAAAATCAGGTTTGTAAAGGTCAGCGTGGCGTTCCGGCACGGCTTGCTGTCTGCTTTGTTGTGCTTTGATGGGATCTGTAAAGGCAGGTTTGCTCTTACCAACGTGCTGCCTGAGCCTTTCTGGGTGGGTGGTGGTTCTCCAGTGATGCTGGTTAGGCTCTTACAGGGCTGGGGCCAGATTTTAGGTTTAGTTTGCAAACTTCTCCCTGACGGCTGTGGAGCTCTGGATAAGCAAAGCTGTGTTGAGTCGCATCTCGTCTTGTTCTCCTCCAGCTCACGGTGTGGAGATGCTGCTGAAGAGCATCCTTGAGCTTTGCCCACGGGTCGTACAGCAAAATGCTTGGCTCTTCTGAAATCCCTCTCAAATAGCAGCTTGTGGGCAGGGCAGATGCCAAGTTAGGACTATATGGGAGTAGGGCAGGTTCCCCAGTTGTGTTTGTCAAGAGCTGTGCGCCGCTCAAGTCCACCTCTGTGAAGAAGATCATCTGCTCCTGGAAACAGCCCGACTCAGATCATGTTTTACTTTAAGGCAAGAGCTCTGCTGGGTGAGGTGCAGGGTACGTACCTGCCCTGAGCAGCCCATCAAGCCAACATTCCTCCGTCAAGCCAACACTCCTCCATCACGCGCATAGTCCTTGTCAGGATAATGGCCCTGGAGGGAAGAGCAAGGGTTCTTCTTGTGCATAGGGTGGGTCAAACTCATCAGAAACTTGATGGCTTCTGGAGTAATGTCTTTATGAGCTCCCCTATTGAGAATGGTCTTTATTGAGAAAGATGGAAAGATGCTGTCAGCACCGCGCTGTGGTTGGTGTCTACAGTCGAACGTGTGTATGGCAGCACATCTCAAGGGCTTCATGGAGAACCACTGCTGGCAGCGAGACATCAAAATTATTTAGTGTGATGAATCAATATCTGCCTGGTTTTTTTCAGGAATACCTGCTTTCTAATCCCAGCTCTAGACCTTATCTCTAAACCTGCTCCCTCTCCAAAGCGTGGGGTACATCTCTGAGCGGCACAGGCTCAGCGGTCGGACAGCCAGCTCCTTGGCCAGCAGGTCTACCCAGGCGACTTTTTATCCTCTTAATGGGCGTTTGGATTTTAATAAATTATCTCCCACTGGACACAAACTGGGAGCTGTAACTACCGCAGGGGGATGGAGAAGCCGGGACGCTGCCCTGGCAGCGTGTGTGGCCGGGTTTGAGCAGGCAGCGTGACCATCCCTTGGCGTTCCTCCTGCTTTCAGCTCAAACCCGGATGAAAGGCTGGGATTTTCAAAGGCATTGAATAGAGACCGCTGCGGAGCTTCATTGCTCCTGGTTTCCAACAGGCTGGAGTGATGTCCTTTGAAAACCTCAGCTTAACCCAAGGCAAACCACAGCTTGCTTTATTTTTTTAATTGGCGCTTTATCCAGTTTCTATTTTAAATTGGAGGAAAAGTGAAAAATCTAAGGCGTAGCTGCGCTGGCGTGGGCTGGGCAGGTGGGAAGGGGAGGCCAGCAGGGGATGCACGCCTCCCCAGCGGCGTCGGACTGACGGGGGCCCTTGAACAGGTGAACAGAGAACAGGTTTCATGGAAATCCATCACCTAATTTTTCAGAGGATTATCCTTCGTAATTGCCTTTTAAAATAATTTGGGTGAAAGCAATGCTGCTTTGTGATCTTTTTCATTTTTTTTTTTAACCTTCCCTATTCTTGGAAAATAATAAAAGGTGCTGATCTTCTCTGGGAAGGTGAATCGAATTAATTGCCTTTAGCAGGGCCTGGAGAGCTTTTGATGAGACACGAAGTGTGAATACGAGGGACGTCGTTTGATCCGTGCCTGCCGCTGGGTTGTCTTTAGATACTCGCCTGGCTTTCAAATCAGCTTTATCCTCCGTAGCTGGTTTGGTTTTCCACCGTGGTAGTGGCCCATCCCTGCGTTGTGTCTGTGTGGTGTATATGACAATTGCGTCTTCGCCTGGATTTAGCAGCTCGTGAGGAGCAGAAGAGGGAAGACAGCACCATCCTGCCTCCCTGCACCCTCGAGTCCCACCGGTGATGGGGAAATGGGATGATTTCTGGAAATGGGATGATTTCTGTGCTCCCGTGGGGCTCTCGGGGCCAGGGCTTGTCCATGAAGGGCCAGAAGATTTGTACCTTGCTCAGCAAAACGCACTTCACCCAGCGATGAGAGCTGTCACTGGGCACGGTTACGCTGAACTCATCTGGTTGGGAACACAATTACTCTCCATCCCAATAGCTGCGGTCTCCCGCTGCCATGTTGGGTTCCTCCCCCGAAGGAAAGATGAGGACAAAATGCTTTCTCTCTATCCAGAGAATACTCTCATCTTGCTTTTGGTGGGGATAAGTGATGAAGAAGCAAGTGGAAGTAATTCTCGACTGTCTTAAAGTTATTGACTTTGCAACGATGCCGTGATGATGATGATGATGATTTTTTAGTTAGAGCTGAGAGGTGTGAGCTGAGCTGACGGCAGAGCCGTGCCTTCTAAGGGCCTATTTGCCAGCCTGTCTTTAATCATTCCCATCATTAGGGCTTTACTTGCTTTTGTGTTGTTTTTTTTTTTGGAAAAAAAAAAGAAAAAAAACCCAACAGGAAATCTCCCCTCGCCTTCAACTAAACTAAAACGGCATTTAAAATTTAATTGGCAACTGCTTGATTAGTTGCTCAGATTAATACAGGGAGCTGGAGGAGGCTTTATGTATAGAAGATAACTGCAATAATTTACAGTGTCGGAGGCTGTTGGTGTGAGTTTGTTGTTTGGCGTCTGTGATAAATCTTGAGCAGGAGAGAAGGGGGTGGTCACTGGGAAGCACTGGAAGTTCCCAAAAGGGGTTGGTGGACGGATATGTGGTTCATCTGGTCTCTGCCACGTGTCCTGCTGGGTCCAAACCCAGAGGGACGAGGGCTAATGGGAAGGATGCGCCTGCTTTTGGGAATCAAGACCCTCTGCTTCACAGGGTGGTCCGGCACTGGGCATATCCCACCTGCTGCTTCTCCATTCCCTGGAGGAGACGGTGTTTGACCAGTCTCACATGGCTTTCTGCTCCACTGCCAAGTCCTCTGCTTGGACTTGCCGTATTGCAGCATTCAGGTCAACTTCTCGGGAGCATCTCTCCGGTGAAAGCAGAGCACGTAAATGCAGCAGTGGTGGAGCGAACAGTGTATTTATGGGTCATTGCAGCGAGAGCACTTGGATGAAGACCCGTAATGTGCATCCTTCGCTGTCCTGCCTTGGGTTTGAGTCATCTCTGGAGGCCTTATCTAACCAGGTTCTTCTCGCACCCTTGCTCTGGAGCCTTGATGTCTCTGAGCATCAGACCAGGTGCCTGATGTGACACGTGTCCCTTGTGTTTCTCTCTCTTGTTTTTGCCTGGAGGAGGAGGAGGAGAGGGAAGCAGGGGAGGACCACTGGTGACCACAGCCTGTGGATGAAACAGAAGATCGTGTCTGAGTGTAAAACTCTCCAGGCAGGTACAATGAGAGTGTTTGGGCTTCGGGAGCAGGCTGGTGTAGCAGTTCGGGAGCGTGCTGGGGAGGCGATGTGCTTCTGGGCCATCAGGAGGGACCGGCCTCAGGCTGTCACTAAGGGGCTTGTTGATGGGCAGAAATCAACCCCAGTTTGTGACAGGTCCCTGGGACAGGAATCGGTGTCTGGGCAGACCTGAGGAGGGACGATGCGAGGACGGGGGTGCATTGCCACGGGGGTGCTGATGGGTCCCCGCTGCCCCCAGGACCTCGCACAGCCCAGGGGGTGGCGGATGCTCCAAAATCAAAGGTACCAGCTGAGCTTCCAGCATTAATTCCTCCTCCTCTCACAACTCCTTCCAGACAAGAGTGCTGATGAGCCGCAGCACGGCGGCCACCCCCTGTCCTCCTCTCCAAAGAGGTGACATTTGCAGCAGCTGCCTGGCTCAGGCTGTCCTATTATCCCTGCCCAAAGGCAAAGGAGTGCGCGGGCTGGGTACAAAAGGGCTCATCAGCGTCGGGAGGAGTGTTTGCTTCTCCGCCTGCGCCTGGTCAGAGACGTGAAGGTTTTGCAGAGGAGCCGGAGGCTGGGGAGGAAGATGCCTCTGCGTGCCCACAAGCACAGACCTGCTTTTTTTTTTTGCTCCCTGCGATGCTGCTCGCAGGCTTGCAGGGGCAAACGCGGAGCACGAGCTGGTTGCCCACCCCAGCCCTGGCGTGCTGGTGCCTCTGGGAGAAAACCTTCTCCCCGGGTGGCATAAAGGCACCAGAGTTTGAACAGACGCCAGGGCTCAGCTGGGTGCTTGTCCTGCTGCCTGGCTGCTTCCCGCAGCTCCCTGCTCCCGTCCTTCCTCCTGCCACCCCCAAACCTCCCTGTCACCTTCAGCCACCGTGAGACCAGGCAGGACAGTGGCCTTTCTGTCCACCGCCTGCCACTGGGGTCTTCCTGGCAGCCCCTGCACGTGGCTTGTGTGGCTGCTTCCCTGGGACTGATGTGACATCCTCCTGCATCTCCCTCCAGCTCTGGGGCTCTGGCCATGCTTTTGTCCCCATCCTGATGTTTTTTATCCCAAAGATGTCCCCATCTGGCCACCACTCTCCTTCCCCTCCGCAGCTGAGGGTGGCAGCTGGAGCTTTTCATGCATTGACTGCACCCTTGGTGAAGGTTGTAAAGCATCAAAGGGACTTTGTAAGGAGATGGGGGTGGCAGCCGGCCAGTGTGGTGTCTCCGGGCTTTGTCACGTCCTTCCCTTGGAGATGGAGACGTTGGAGGGGAGTGTGTGTGCGTGCAGAAGGCTCCCTGCAGTAATTAGCAATGATGGAGTGTGACCTAAGCCAGAGCATCTCCTAGGTAGGGCAGTGACTTCTTCGGGCTGTGGTGGGTCCATAGCTTGGGCAGGGAACATGGGCGTTGCGTCTCCAGGGAGTCATGTCCCCAAGCCTGAAGCCTGGTGGCCCTGGGGAACCTCCACACACGGGGAGGAGGCTTCGACCACCTGCAATTTAGGTAAAAAAGAAGGTCGAGCTGGTCCCTGTGCGGCGGTGGGACTTGCTGAGCCCCGTGTCCTCTGCAGGAGGGAAAACGTGTCGGGGACCAAAATGTTTGGGCCCAAACCCAGCAGTGCCCAGACACGGGTGGCGCGGCTCTGCCACCTCCTGCCGTGCTCCCGCTGCCCCGGGGGTGAGAAATGCCCCCCTCCCAGGGCAGGGTTTGCGTGTAACCCGGGAGTTGTCCAACCAGCATGTGGCAACTACAAAAAAAAAAACAACCCAAAAGCCCGGGTCTGTCGATGGCCTCCTGCTTTGCTGCAGTTCAACCCCTGAGTCCCACGCCGGGTGGCATTGGTGGCATCTCTGCTGCCCCACGTCCGTGCTGCCCTCACGTGAAGCCCCGTGTGCATTTGGCTTTTGGATGAGGGGGGCAGCCTTGATTTCCAGCACTTTCCTTTTCTGATCGTTCTAATAAGTGATTTTTTTTCTTCTTGTTGTTGGGGTTTTTTTTGTTTGTTGCCTGTTGCAGAGCTTGCTCCTGATTTCCCGGGAGAGGAATAAAAGCTGGAGCGCAAATACAGCCTGGAAAATAACCCTCAGCGAGCATATTCCTCGCGCTGAGGATGGAGCCCTGCTTGAAGCCGCAGCAACGCGGCGAAGTGTGTGTGCGCCCAGGTCGGGCGGGAGGCGAGAGAAACCCCTACGCTATTTTCACCAGATATTTCCCCTTTCCCCAGCCCTCAGTATTTATGCTTTTTAAGGCCAGGAGGAATGTTTTATCCTGAGCTTTTTAGTATTACCCCAGCTGTAAAGCTGCTTTCCCTGCGTTCGTTATTAGCCCTCGTTATTTAGCGACTCATCAGCCGGCAGAACGTCCCTGTCAGAGGCGATTCCTTCCTTCACCTGACATTTGGGCAGCTGCACCTTAACCAGCTGTTTGGAGATTTAACAGGTTCTGGTGTTGATTTTTATATTGTTCCAGCGTCTTCATCAAAATGTCACCCGCAGCTGAATCAGACGCCCTGTCGCGTTGGTAAACTCATTGTGGAACCTCATAAAAAAACCTCAGGTTGGTTTAATGAAATCTGCTTTTCGTAAATATGTGCCGATTGGCACTAATTAAATTTCACTTCTTCATTAAGTGAGTCCTGTTTCGGATCTTACTTTGTTTCGCCCGGCTTCAATGTCAGCCCGACAATTTGGATGGATTGTTTTAACGCACAAGGAAATAAATAACACCGCTGTAATTTAAAGTAGCCTTTTTAAAAAGGACTTAAAAAAAAATAAATCTAGAAATAACTCCTTTAAAACATCTTTGACTCAATTGCTCTAGGTCTTGAAGATTTTTAAAAAGTTTGGCATTAATAATCCCTGTTTATTGTTTATTTTAGTTCGTGTTGCAATGTGAAATGTC
This sequence comes from Dromas ardeola, assembly GCA_013398915.1. NCBI lineage: Eukaryota > Metazoa > Chordata > Aves > Charadriiformes > Dromadidae > Dromas > Dromas ardeola. The sequence continues at coordinate 994,180 of VYZM01020713.1, read as the reverse complement.
TCTTTATACTATGGCACAAATATATCATCTGATTCTTCCTCTTCCATACTAAATAAACCCAATTTCTCTGCGTTATCGTCAGCGCATCCACCCCATCTGTTGATTACAGGGCTGACACCCCTGCCTGGGTTTCTCCGTCCCTAACCTGATCCCGCTCGACAGGGGGGACCACGGATTTCTTCCGAGCGCTGCCTGCTCTCGTTCCTTGTGCTCATTTGCTCGCTTTCTAATTTAGCTGCTAGCAACTATCTAGTTCTACATATTATATTTTTAAAAAACCCCAACTTTTAAAGCCTGATTACACTTGCCTTCTGAGCGAGGCTTTTATGAACTTCTTTCTCTGCAGCTTTTTATATAATTAAGTAAACGTCCGTGTCCAAACGTCTGCAGTGGCCAAAATTTAATTTTTCATTAAATTCTTTCTCCTAGCTGGCTGGGCTCACCGGCGTCTCCAGCTTTTGTGTTATCAGTCTTTTTAAAACAGAAGCAGAAGGGGAGTGTGTGTGTGAGACTTTGCCAGTTCAGGCTTTATCGTGCCCAAGTACATCTTGAAACGGCGATGCACCATGCAGCATCCTTTCGGAGCGCTGCGGAAAGGCTTCCAGTGCCCGGCTGCTGCTTTATTTGCCTTGAGACAGAGGAGAAAGCTGAGCGATCGTTAACTTAACTCGGTCTTAAAATGTAAAGGACAGCCTCTTTGCTACGCCTTGATGCTCTCTCTGTTTTCCTCGGTTTAAATCTGCTTTTTGAATCTATTTTAGTTTTCGGGGGCTGCGTTTGCCGGGAGCAGGGCGGGGGGGCTCGCGGAGCCGGAGCGAGGGCTGGACCTCAGGGTCCCTTTGGGTTTTTTTGGAAAGCTGATGGCTGGGCAAATTTTGGGAGAGGGAACAGGCCAAGAATCCCATTTCGCATCCGGAGGGTTCTGGGGGGCAGCCGCATCCCGATCCCTGTCCCCGCCGTGGGCGTGGGGTGCCAGCGTGGGGGGGGACGAGCCACCCACGGCGGGCGGGCGCAGCAGGGAGCTGTTGACAAACAGCCTGCACAGAATCTGCCTCTGGCAAGTGGTTTTGTGCCTTGAGATTATTCTCACACGGTGCATTTGGGAAGCCGTTAGTGGATGATTTTATGGGGGCGGAAAAAACCCCACCTATTTCCTTTGAGAGGATGTGTTATGTGTCTTAGGCTGCGCCACAAGAGTTTTAAGGGCACTTTTAAAGTGATTTGCTCTGAAATACCGCACTTGGTTTGTTCCCCTCTTGTTTTCCTTCTCTTTTGGGGTGGAAGAAGAGGAGGAAGAAACGCTTCAGCCTCAGGGGGTAGTTTAGCCAGGAGAAAAGTGCATAGTCCATGATAGTCCTCCAGGGTTTTAACATCCTTTTGATTCCTTTTTCCATCCTCTCCCCCAGCTCTGCTCCAGCCTTTCCGTCCCTGTTTGGTGGCCGTATGCTGTGAGCGGTGGCTCTCTCCCCGCAGGCTGGGCAGGAGCTGCCCCACCAGTTTGCGAAGCGCCGGTGCCTGACACGTGTCCCCCAGAAAATACAGGCACAGCCCGGTGGCAAAGGAGTTCCATCCCCCGTGACATCCCGTTTGAAGGGAGCTGGCCCTATCCAGACTTAACGGTCGAGGAATATTTTTCCTTGGCCTCAGGTTGGTGAAGCCATAAATCACCACATCTGCTGTGATCAGCTGGAGCCGTTCGTCGATCGGTGCTGGGAGGCGAGATGGGTGGTAGCACAGGCTGGGAAAAAAGAAAGGGCCGGGGGGGGAAGAGAAAGGGAAAAAATGAAAAATCACAGCAGAGGAACCCAATTTGCTTTCCCCGCTTGCATGTTGTCTCGTCTTTCTTAATTCTGGAATATTTATCAGCTTCTCCTGGAATGTGCTTTTGGACTCAATGGGAATTAGGGAAAAAGGAGAGGAAAACCCGCAGGATTTCTCCTTCCATCGCATGTTTTAACTGGGTGACGTGCAGCTCCAGTGGGTGCCTGTTCTCTACTGATCAGCGCGCCAAGGACAAGCACTTTGCTGATCTCACCACCCGCCTGTGATGAATCCCATGGGGAGCCGGCCGGCAAAAGTTCTGTTGCGATGAGGTATGCGAAAGGATCAACACTCAAAGCAATAGTGCCGAAAGCAAATGCAGCCAGATGCTTTAGCTGCACCGGGATTTATTTCTCTCTCGCCTGTCTCCGAGCAGCCCCGGCTGGGCAAGGGCATGGAGCGGCCTCTTCCCATCGTGGCACGAGGAACGTGTCCGTGCCACCGTGTCCCTCTCCCCATCCCGGCATTGCAGGACCCCGGGAGCAGTCTGTTGAGCTCAGCTCCGTGCACACCTTGGCTGGCTGTAGCTGCCGGCTGGGTGACGGGGAAGGCGCATCCCACAGCTTCATCCCAACGCTCAGCCCTGCCCGAGGGATGCTCTAGCAAAGTGGCCACTTGTCCTCTCCGTCTCCCTGCCTTTCACTGGGGCAGTGTCCGTCCCTGCCAGCCCGGAGCTGCGGTTCTCCCTCTTTGGGGGACACCGGGAAGAAGCGCAGGGCTTTATTCCAGCTTTCCCACCCCGGGACCACCATCTGGGCTGGCAGGAGAGGAGCCCTGGTGCCTGCCGAACCCCTCTGCGGGAGGGATCGCTGCGTCACCCCGTCTTGATTTACCACAGCCCCGCTCCCGCTGCACTGCGGAGCAGATGGAGGTGTTTGGTCCTTCTGTCTTTGGGGCTTTGCAGAATCCCACAAACACGCTTTTTTTTTTTTTTTTTTTTTTTTTTTTTGTCTTAAATCCTTTTGAGCGGGGAAGCTTCAATGAATTTTAAATAAGCTCTCGAAGATACGCGTTAAAACCTCATGAGCCATAATATCAATTATGCTGATGTAAACGAGGAGTAGCTCCAGGGAAGTAAGCGGTGGCTTTGGGTTGATGCTGGTGTCGGGAGATCAGGACCTGGTTGAGTGACGGGGGGAAGAATTAAACACGCTTTCTTCCTCTTCCAATTATCAGGGTCACTACTGCGCAGGGGGAGCCTGAACAGTGAAACCCTGAAGGCGAATAGTGAGGAGCTGGCAGTTCTGAGGAGGCTTTAGAGATTTTAGGGTAGATTAAGATGAGATATCAGGAAGAAATTCTTTACTGTGAGGGTGGTGAGGCACAGGAACAGGTTGCCCAGGGAAATTGTGGCTGCCCCATCCCTGGAGGGGTTCAAGGCCAGGTTGGACGGGGCTTGGAGCGACCTGGGCTGGTGGGAGGTGTCCCTGCCCAGGGCAGGGGGTGGGACTAGATGATCCTTAAGGTCCCTTCCAACCCAAACCATTCTAGACTTTAAAAACTCAGGTAGCTGGGAATGCAGAAGGTCTCTGGTCTCCTGGGCCAGGGAAGATGAGGATGTCACACACCGAGCATCGTCCTGCTCTGGCGCGCAGCCAGAGCCATCATCTGCCCGGACCTTCGTTACTCGGTCCTTGCTGGCACCTTCGTGCTCTCCAGCTTGTCTCATTGCTTCATTTTCGGACACTTCAGTCTGCGCCAGTCTCTCTAGCTAAGAGGGGTGGATCTGGCTGGGCCTCCGTCCTGCAGGCTATTGCACCAAAATCCTGATCTTCCCTGCAAAGTCCCCGTCTCCTCTGGCTCGTCCCCATCATCTCTGATTAGAAAAAAGGAGCCACTAATTTTCCTTGCAAGAATCCTGCCAACTCGATGGAGGTTATTAATGTTATATTTGCCCTGGCCTGTCCCCTCCATGTTGTTTTCATTTGAGCTCAATTTTTCTCTCTATTAAGTTTACTAGCGCTTGCTGTTTTCCTTCATGTAGTAATTAAACCCCCTAAATGCAAATGTAGGTGCAGGTTGGCCAAAAGCCATGCCCAGCGCTGTTGGCTCCAGCGTTTGCAGGCTCTGCCCCAAGCACGGCAGCGTACCTCTGGCTTGGGGGGTTACCGGTCACCATTTTAATGAATTTTTGGCAGTTCTTGAAAGGAAACCTCTTTATTTTATAAGCCAGCTTTGATAGCACAGAACTAAATCACTGGAAGAGATTGAATCTGGGCGGCTGATGAGTTTGTGTTTAACCTCTTGGCCTGGCTCAGCCGGCAGCGGGGAAGGCTGTGCTCGGCGGGGACGGAGGTAGCCTGGGGACCCGATGTCGTGGGATGGTGCCAAGACCATCCCTGGTTCAGTTGTGCTTCTCGGTCCTCCTTTGGTGCTGGATCCCTCTGGGATCTGTTCGGTGGGTGCAGGGCATGAAGCAGGAGCCGTCGCCAGGGCCTGACGCCGTTGCAAACCCTCTGTGTCCAGGGGAAGGAGCGACATCTCCAAACCCGTCCCTGCTTTCTGATGGGTTGAGGAGCGGAGCAGAGTGTCTCTGTCATGGGAAAAGCCCTCAGGAACAGCTCTGGCACTTCACAGCAGCACCTGCCCTGGGTGTCATCACGCTTTTGGCTTTCCGCTTGCTAAGTGGACGGGACGAGCATCCTTCAGAGCTGTCCCCCAGGGAGATGTCCCAGCGTGGTCCCGCCACCATCTCCAGGGGACTCCCGGGGATGGGGACTGTGTGTGCCAGCACATTAAAGCCTTTCCCCCTGGGGTCTTGCTGCACCCTGGGTCACCGCGAGGTCTGCTGTGAAGTGGGCTGCGTCTCGTCCTGTCCACAGTGATGTTTCTCCAAAAAGCTGAATGCTGCGAGGAGGCCACCGAGGCACAGGGTGTGCATCGGCCGGGGAGGGCACTACGGGAATGAGCAAGAGCTCAAATCCCGCGGAGAAAACCTAGAAGGAGGGGAGAAGCTCTAAACAACCAGCATTAATCCCAAAGCTGACACATGACGTGAATCCGTGTTATAGAGGAACACACTGCAGGCAGCGAGGAGGCAGGAGCTTTTATCTTGTCCGTTTAAACCTTTTTCCTTCACTCTCAAATTGTGCATGAATTTTCCCAGAATTCCCAATTTGGTGAGGTCACGGCTGGGTTTTGACTTTGCGATGAGACTCTGAGGAGCCCAGAAAATCCCCTTTTTTGGTTGAAATCCACTGCTTATTGGCCTTAGGTGGACGGTAACTTTGCATCACCGTTCTCTGCTCCTTGGCACGTGGCTTGGGAATGCTTTTGGGGAAGGATGGCCAACATGTGCTGGCACTGATGTGGGCTCCAGGGAGAGAGCTGGGTTATGGTGGCAATTAAAAGCACTGCTGGGGGGTCCCGGGGTGGTCCCGGGATGGTGGGATGTGGGGTGACCCAGCACCGATTGCCACGGCCTCGCTGGGTGCAAACAGTCTCCAGCTTTGCTCCTGCAAGCCGGACTGAGAAGGGATGAGCTGATATCCGAAAACGGACAAAACACGTCCGTCTGGGATTCCCTGTGCTCTGGCAGGGCTGGGGTTGGTTAACTGAACCATCAGTGTCTGCAGCCCTGGTGTGGCATCGCTACGGGATGTTTAACCCTCTTGAGGGTCAGCCCCGGGCATCCACAGAGCATCTTTTCTCAGCTTTCCGCAAAAATGCAGGCTCATGTGCCTGTCTGCCGCCTTGTCCCCATCCTCCAGCACGACGTGAAATGTTGGGCCACTTGATAAAGCGTTAAGGGTTTCAAAGGTAATTAAATTCCTGCAAGTTGGTGTGTTTAAACAGCAAGGCAGAGAAAAAAACGCATCCGCTGGAGAGATGTTGGTGTAGGCGCTCAATCTTTATTAGACACTAGAGAATCTACTCGGCACCCCATAGAAATGGCTTTGGTAGTGGGGGGGGAATTCTGCAATGCCATGTGCTCCCAGGGGAATCACAAGATTAGGAGGGCTGGGGGGGTCCGACCCACAGGGAAGCACTCCCAGAGCTTCTGTGTGGGCTCCGCGTGGGGCAAACCCAGCTGGGAGGGAGGAAAGAAAAGCAAAATGTGTATTTAATCCATTTTGGGGAAAACCAAAGGCCATCGACGCTGTAAGGGGAATGAATCAAGGCAGGAGAAGCGGGCTGTGGGCGGGAGAGGGCCGGCGCGCATCTCGGGTGTTATGAAATTGCCGTTTCCAAAACAAACCCAACTTTTGTATCTGGTAATTTAAGGGGCCAACTCTGCAGCAGATAAATCCAGGGCAGGTTTGTAAATGCTGCATTGCTGGCAGACAAAACACAAATACAACCTGAACGGCTGCCAAACAGTAAAAAGCAGGAAAAAAAACCCCAAAAACTCTGTGTCAGGATTTACAGCCCTAGAAAAGAAGAGGTTACAGCAGCCTGCTCGGGCCCCAGGCTTCCCCCCCAGGGGTAGATGTTGGGAGGAGAGAAAGAGAAGCTGGTTTTGGGCTACCAACAGCTCCAGAGGGGTCCTGGAAAGGGATTTGGGTGTTTCTCAGGGCTCTATGATACTTTAGACTCAGAGAAAGCCACCTTTGGGAAAGTGGACAGGTGGAAAAATGTGTACAAATCTGTTTGTGGTTGCAGGTTTGGTGGCTCCTGTCCCGGTCGGAGCATCGTCACCACCCAGCTGGCTGTGGGCAACCTGCTTGGCCACCGTCACCGCTTCTGCCCAGCTTCGGCAGCCCTTGAAATGCACCCAGAGCCCAATTTTTCCTGCGGTCGGGGCTGAATGTGCTGCTCGTTGCTCAAGCTGCCTGGCGTTTCCTATGATTGGACCTTGTTTTTCAGCTGTTTGTCACTTTTTTGCCAAAAAGTATTGAGGCTGAAATCATAGAACTCTTTCCAAGAATAAAGGAGAAGAGGAAGGCCAGCTCTCGCCTCGCAGCTCATTGCAAACAGGCAGACGTTGCCAGCTCCAGCCCCTGCCTTTTGTTCCCCTTCCACAGAAATGGGAAAACGACTTTGTGTTTAATTAATGCTACGCATCGCGATGTATCGCTTCGTGTCTGTGCAAAGTTCCCTGCTCGCAGCCGGGTAAGCACCAAAACACAGCACTGCTGCTGCTGCAGTGGTTCTTTGCCCACGGTCATGTGCTCTTTCCTTTTTTCCTTCTTTTTTCCCTTTTTTCCTTCTTTTTTCCCTTTTTTCCCCTTTCTTTTTTCCCTTTTCTTTTTTCACCTTTTTTTGTCTTTTATTCTTTTTTCTTTCTTTTCCCTTCAATTTTTTTCCCAGCAGGTAGGTTTTACACTCCTCGGGTGGCTGCTGTCTGGTTGGAGCAGGGACCTGCCCAGTGTCTCCCATTCATCTCCAACACCTCGGGTGATCCCACAGGTTTCTCCTGCCTGAGTCAACATCCGAGGGTGGGCTGGGGAGGACCTTCCCCCAGCCGGCAGCAGGACAGGATTTCTCCGTCTGCCCCATGGGGAAATCTCCCCGGACCCATTTCATACCTGGGTCCAGAAGTCAGAGAAACAAAAGGGCATGAAGAAATCCAGAAAAAAAAGCAGAAGACCCTGCAGGACCAGGGTTGATTTCCAGTTCTGGGCATGTGTCATCTTCTGGATTTGCGCCTCGACCTGTTGGGACAGATAAGGAGGTATTTTGTCCCATGGTTGAAGAATCGATGCTGGCTGGTCGGTGTCCTGCTCGTCTGATTTATTTCACTGCAAAGGCACATAATGATGCAGATGAAAGTTATTGATCTGGCGGCGCTGGCAGAGGCCGCCGAGTGCAGCGGCGCAGCTCCGTCCTGCCTGTCCCCGGTGCCACCCCAGGGTGCTGGGACACAGTGACGGGAAGCGGCGCAGGGTGCTGCGAGGGCGCGTGGTCCCGCTGAGCCCGCAGGAGAGGAGGGGGAAAAGCGGTGCTGCCAAAGCAAAGGTTGAATTCACCAAAACGCCCGGATCTGATCTTCTGAATTGGAAATCACAGCCAGGTTTTGCATGGAAATTCAGCTCAGGTTTTGCAGGTGCATTTGGGGGCCACAGTCCTGTGGGGTCCAGATGCGGTGGGGTGTGTCTGGGGGGATAAGCTCATCCTGGGTTATTTTAAGGTCTCTTTTCCTCCTGTCTTAAGAGGCAGCGGCTCTGGGACAGGCTGGTTCTGTCTGTGTGTGGTCTCTGCCCGAGGGATGCTGGCTGGGTGCAGACGTGGTGCTGTGCCGGAGCTGGTGGCGTGGTGGCACATGCCGCTGCCATGTGGCTACAGTTGCCCTCCCTACCCTGACCTGGACCTCGGGGACAGCCAGGCACGGGCACAGGATATAGCACCAGGGATGCTTTTGCCAAAGCCCCGAGGGTCTGGGGGACATGTGTGTCCCCAACTGGGTCACCTCCCACCCACGTCCAGGGATGTGCCGGAGCCGGAGGGGGACGTGGAGAGAGATTTAGGCCACCCATCAGGATGCACCATCCACCAGGTGTCGGAGCTGTGGCTGAGGTGTCCCTGAGATGTCATTGGGACACCGGGGCTGCAGCTCGGCCACAGATTTACAGCCACCGCTTTTGGCTGAAGACAGATTAAGGAGGACACGTAACTCCCTTTGCTTCCTAAGCAGGGAAGAGGCCGTTCAGCTCTTGCTCCAGTGATCGCAGGCAAGAGGTGGCCGCATCCAGCCATAACCAGGCATCCCACTCATCCTTCTAGAAACACTTTCAGACCGGCTGTGGGGACCAGCAGAGGAGAGGAGGGGGCTGCGGGGCAAAGGGATGAGGCCAGCACTGGCCGTGCAGACCACAGCTGTGAGGATGAGGAGGGTCCGTTCAATGGATGCAGGTGTACCTCAGCCGTCTTGGAACTCAGGTCACTTTAATATGTTCCTGGAAGAAAAAATAGTTTTAAAAAATGTTTCTGAGATGAGTAGCTGTGAGGGTGTTGGGAGTGGTCAGATGCAGCTCTCAGCGGGCACCCCAGGGAGATGCGGCTGGAGATGTACATGAGCCGTATTTTGGGTGGCTTTGCAGGAGCATGGGACAGATGATGGAGCGTGTTGCAAAATGCACATTTACCTCTGCTAATTTAGTGAGAGGCTGGTCCTGACTGTCGCTTCCTGAGCTCTCAGCAGTGCCGGTGTTTCCAGCCTGCAGAGATGCCTTCTTCATCCCGCTCCCTGCAAGCCTGGATCGCACCTTACTGTGCTCAACACTGACTTTCTGTAAGGAGAAAATAATCGGGATGGAGGTAGATAGTTTTTCTTGCACCGCGGCCAATCCGTGCCATCCTTTCATTGGTGCCAGCCTTTGGTGCTGTTGGCACTGAGGTTCTCACTGGAAGCGCTGCGTGCTAAACCCCAGGCAGCTGCTCCTCAGGGATGAATTTCTTCCTCCCTGCTGTATCTCCCGCTTTCTGAGCAGGGATGCAGAGACGGGACTGGCTTCTCACCTGGAATCACCAGCTTGTGAATCTCCGCTGGCTTTCGTGGACATGCGGAGATTTACCGCCGCAGGGCTCTGGGCTGTCACTGCTAATCCATCAGCCGGTGCGGTGCTGGGACTAACGGGGTGCCTTCTCCTGGTGCTGCTCGGGGGACATTCTGCTGCCTCCAGCCTAATCTCTGTGTCTGGGTGTGGGCTGTAGCTATTGCCAAGTCACTTGCTCTTCCTTAGTTATCTCTTGAATGTGTTTATTATGTCTTGTAATTTCCCAATTCAATAGTTGGAGGGAAGCATCCGTCTCTGACCTTGGCCGCGCCTGCTGAGGCAAAGATAGAATTCACCAAAACACCCAGATCTGATCCTCCGGGAAAGAACTGCAAATTGCAGTCAGGTTTTGCATGGAAGTCCAGGTCAGGGTTTGCAGGCGCATTTATGGTTCCATTGGAGTGCGGGGTGGGAAGGTGCTGCCTGTGACCCCGCAGCTGATGGACAGCCCAGCGCCGGTGGCTTCACGCTGGAGCATCCTTTGGGGAACAGGATGGAATGAGAAGCGTCAAGCCAAGTGCTGAGCTCAAGCCATCTGTGTCCTGCCTTAAACCTCTTGCCTGCAATCGTCCCTGCTGCCGGGGAGCTGGGAAGGTCTGCGCTTGCCATGTTACAGCAGGAGTCGCTGCTTGGTGAGATGCTGCTGCCCAGGGTCGGAGCAAAGCCTGGAAATCCCCACGTGGAAGGTGGATCTTCTGCAGTGACACAATAATAAATCACTTGCTGTTGTGCCCGGGAGGGACCTTGGCCATGCGTGTCTGTCCGTCCGGCGAACGCCCAGCATTTTAGTACATGGCTTCCACACTGCGCCCCTTTCTTGGGTCAAGAATCCGGTAGCAGCATTTTATCTTCGGTAGAAAACCTCAGAGCTATAGATCTCAACTAACCGGCTGCAGTTTGCCCAGTGATGAGTAACTTGCATTTATTGGTCTGATCTGGGTGACTTTCTCTGACCTTCTGCACGTCTCTCCTGGGAGAGGAATCGTACAGGGACCCTCCTGGGAGGATGCTCAGGCTGAACCTGGGCTTTTTCACTAGGGCCCTCTTTCTCCAGGTTAACAGAATCGAGCGTGAATACAAGTTAACTACTAGGGAGCTTTTCTCAGCCTGCCGTTTTCCCTGAGTGTTTTTATATTCAAGAATATCAGAGCTCTCGGAGGTTGTTTTTCCTTTAAGCAGCAGCCATAAGACTCTACATCCCTAAAGATCAAAACAACTAGTTCTGGCATATCTCAAAAACTCTCCTCTCCCTTCCCTGCAGATGAGATGCAGGTGTTGGCGAGATTATTCCTGCGGTGATACTCCAGGTTTCACCCTTCCCAAGTGCTGGCAGAATTACAGAGGCTCCAGCGTGCTCCGCGGCTGGCTGCGAGGAGCTGCTTGTCCTTGCTGGGCAAGTGGAGCATCTCGGCAGGCTGCTCGTAGCACGGGATGAGGGATGTCTGCTGGGCTTCTTCCCAAAGAAGGGCAACGCTGGTAGCGAGGGCAGCTGTAAATACACCATCCGCATGTCCTGGGAGCTCCAACCAGCCAGTTTTCAGCTCCTGAGTTAAACCCTTGCGCTACCGGCTGAGCAACCTTTCCGCTCGCAGCCCCGGCCCCGTGTCGCGTGAGAAACCCAGCTGCTGCTGCTTTAATTTTTCAAAGCAAATCGTTACCCTCAAGGCAGCAGCGCCTGAGCGGCAATCGATAGCCTGCAGGCTTTGCTGGGAAATAAAGCAAGCTGGAAACCAGCCCTTCGTGTGAGGTGGTTGCTGGTGGCTTTGGGCTGAGCGTGTCCCGTGGGTGCGAGGGGATGCTGAGCTGGTGCTCCCCGGGGACCCCAATCGCAGCCCCTGGACCCTCCGCCTCCCCCCAGGGCTTCCCGTCCGGGCTGGGATTTGCCCCTGGGATCGGCCCCGGCAAATCGCTCCATGCTGGGAAGACTCGACGGCCAAATCCCTTTGCAGCGGTGACTCGCTCACGCTGTCGTTTGGATAGGACTTGACGACAGTATTGATTTCTGAGCTTGTTAAACAAGCTGCGCTTGCCGGAAAAGGTCCCCTCTTGCTTGGTCCCCGTGTGAGCATAACGCATGCTGATTTAACCTCTCGATTGCCAGGTGAGGAATAGAGATTTTTGGGTCGTTCAGACCTGCCTTTTGCTGTGGATTCATATGGAAAAGGGAGCACGTACAGCACAGACATGTGGCCCCACAAAACCTGCTGTCCTACAGCCCTGCACAGGCTGAGGAAGGGACCTCGGCCCCCGGGCACGGTGGGTCCGGTGGGACGGGGGATGATGCTCCATCCTGGAGCACCACGGGAATGCCTCCACAAAGCTCCTTGGGGTTTTTAAATATTGTTTTCCTTTCTTGAAAGAGGGAACTTTCTGCCCGGGTTGAAATCTTGAAACAAGGGTCTGAGCAGCAAACCTAGGGTGCAGGAAACAGAGCATCCGAAAAACCAAAGGGAAGAGAAACATTAACAAATGATCCCAAGAGGGTCCCCTGCCAGGGAGTCCTTGAAGGGGAAACAACCAGCAGTCACGGTCACCACCACTTGAAAAGACCAAGTAGTTATTTATGCCGTCGGTCCGGGTCAGGGGCAGTGGCGGTGGCGTCTCCGGTGACTCGGTGGGAAGCGCCGCGGTGAGCCGGTGCTGCCATCCCCGCCGACCCAGCAGCCTTTCTGCTTCCCCGCCTGGGTTCTGTGTGCGATTCCCTGTCTGGGGAGGGACGGGGGAGCCGCTGGCTGAACTCTGCCTGCGATTTTTGGCAGAATGGGAAGATATTCTTGGAGTCGGGCTGGGGAGCGAGCAGACACCTGTGGGCTGCCGCTTGCTGCCGGGCCAGGCTTTTCTTTCCCGGTGTAAAATTTCCATTTGGAAGCTGCTGGGGAGTGAGATAAGAGCGGGGCGATGCTTCTCTGCTTCAAAGCGGAGCAGCCCACCTCTCCGCAGGAGAGTGTTTCCAGGTTTCTGTGCCTGGTTGGGAATGTGGCCGCCTGCCTGGACATCGCTGTTTGCTGTGAGTTAATTATTGCAGATCGAACAAAAAAAAAAATCACTGGTGGAGGCTGCGGGTCGCAAGCTGAGCTGGGGCCTGGTATCCTTTATGTCTTTATATAAGGTCTGGCACGGGGGTGGTTATCCCTGGGCACCAGCTGGAGTGTGGAGGTGAGACCCAGTGCCACAGGGAGCCAGGGTTGGGGACAGCATCACGCCCAGGAGCGGGGCTGGGCACCCAGTCCCTGTTTGGGCTCCCTGACCCACCTTGGTGGTGTCCCCATCTTGCTGGACCCACCCCAATGCCCTTGGAGTTGCTTATTTTGGGGGTGCAGCGTTGCCTCCCCCAGCCCACCCCATGCATCGCTGCGGATGCCTGGAGGAGCGAGTACGGGGCGTTGCACAGACCCCGGGGTTTGCAGCCGCCCTCTGGCACCTCTTCCCCTTCGGCTGGCGGCTGCGACAGCCCAGGCATCTCAGCCTACGGCCGTGGGAAATGGGAAGTGGAGAGACTCTATTTTAATACACCGCTGTGGGTTGGTGACCTAGAAAAGCAGCTCGGAGAGCAAGAGTGTGAAGTCCAACCTCCCCCGCTGCGAGCGTGGCTGCCGTGCCGCCGAGCACAGGGTGACCTATATAAAGCGATGGAAGAAGCACCGGGGGGTGCCGGTTCCCCAGCCCTGGGGCTGCGGCTCGGGACCCCTCCGTGGGCACCCCATGCCCCCGAGCACCATTGCCCTGGGCTATAGAGGGGATGGGAGATGGGTAAATTAATAAGCCCACTCGTTTAGCGAGGATGCGGCGTAGCTGGGTGCGTAGGGACACGGTGGGTGGGATGCAGGCAGGTCCTTCCAACCGCCGTGGGAAGGAGCGGGTCCGTCCTGGCGCTGGAGGGTGTTACCAGCACCAACAACTGTTGTTATCAAATATACATTGGCAATGCTGTAGTACAGCCAATGCTCCATGTTCATGGGTTGAAGGGGAGATAAAGCTCCTTCCCACCCTCTTTTTAATGCGCCCGATCAGAATTAATTCAAACAATTTAAAGCTTACGGGCGCGGGCACTTTGCAGTCTCTAAAATGAAATGAAGCCCAGTTTTTCTCAGCCAAAACCAGGAAGTTTCTGAAACGCTGTACTCAGCTGAGTGGAAGACATGCTAATTAATTAAATCAGTAAATAAGTTATACTAATCCCATTAACAAAAGAGGAGCTGGAGATTAAATCTTTTATGGCACTTACTGAAAAATTAATGCAGGCAGTCTTTTAGGAAATATATTCTTCCCCTCACCTCGCCAAGGATAATAGTGCAGTTATATAGGACAAAACGTTATCAGAAGTGGGAAATGAATGTAAAACTAGCACATATCTTATTAAAAGAGTGTAATGAGCTGCCTACATGATTGAGCTGGGCCAGCCGAACTTGGGGCTGTGCATCGGTGCTGGGACCGTGGGCTGAGCCCTCCGGCTGGGCTGGGGGTCCACGTCCTGCCCGAGCCACTGCAGGGAAGGGGACATAGGGGTGCTGGCGAGGGATCTGAGGTCCTCGTGGGTTTTCTTGGGACTTGGTGGCTCTGGGGTGAGGCAGTATGTGAGCTGGGGGGGGGAATTTTCTCCTGGGGTTGCCAGCACCTGCGATGGTGGGAGCAGGGTGGGATGCTGGAGACCCCTCGCTGCAGATGCTTTCCTGCCTCTCTGGCAGGGACGGTGCCGGGACGGGGCCGGCGAGGGCTGAGACACTGTGAAGAGGTGCAGGGGATGGTTAAAAATGTCCCAGTGTCCTCACAAGGTGCATTTCCTCCTCTGTTTCTCCAGCCACCGCTTCTGCAGAAGAGAAAATCCCATCACCAGCTCTTGGAGCAGCTGGATGTCCCTGTGACAAGGGGGGAAACTTGCTTTCTTGTCCTTTCCTTTTTAATGTCTTTTTTTTTTTTTTCATTCCGGCACTTGAATCGAGGGGATTAATCGAGACTGTCTCCTCTGGCTTGTGCCTCGTTCATTATTTTCTGAGCTGGCAGGAGCTCGGGCTGGAGGGGGACAAGGTGTTAATTAAATAGCGTGGGTTCGTCTGCATCCCGCGCAGGTCCCGAGGGAGAGTCTGAGGGATGGTTTTCTCCGGCTCTGGCCTAAATCTTGCTTTGGCATTTTGTCCCCTTGAAAAAGTAGGTAGAAACTCTCCGTTTGCCAAAGCGCCGGGCACAACCTCCCCAGTTTCAGCTGCCAGGGTCCATCCTGCCCGGAGAGCTCAGGCTGGTGCCCATCATCCCCTTCTCCATCCTCCTCTCCCTCTTTTCTCCTCCACCTCTTTCTCCAAAACACAGTTTAACGGAGCGGAGCCGGGCTGGCTGCTTTGGGCGGCAGGTTACGGATTCCGGCTGTCGGGAGGTGGGTCCTTTCCCATCTCTCTCGCGTGTCAAATATTGAAGTCAGCACTAAAGCACTTGGGTTGGGTGCGGAGGGGAGCACGTGCTGAGGCAGTTGGCGGTGAGTTATGATGGGGGTGGCGCGTGTTTCTTGCTATGGCATCCCCAGGAGCTCCTGGGGGCATCCGTCGGGATCTGTGGCCAGGCGAGCTTGGTGTGTGGGGGGGAGCAGCTTGGCTTTTAGTGATTTACAGAAGCGGAAAATGCTCTCTTGGGTGCCCGAGCTGCCATCAATCATTTTAATTTAATGCATGCAACCGTGCTTGGAGCTGTGGCTGCGAGGCGGGGGCTTGACGTGCTCCTGGTTTATTTTTCCCGGTATTGGAGCCAGCGACAGCAGCTGTTATTCAGCCCTGAGCTTTCCTGTGCTCGAGCTCTGAGAGTTTACAGATTTCCACTGGAACGTTTTTAATCCTAATTAAAAACATTGAAGAAAAAATGTTTTATAAAGATCATATTCCTTTTTCCAGGGGACTGCCCGACTCTGCAGACACCGGAGAGATAACCCTGGCCTGGCGCTGGCTCACTGCTCCCTATCTCCTGTCCGGCACTTCAATTAGGTGCAACTAATTGGGCTATAAAACAAGGGGAGAAGTTTCCTCCCAGAGCATCCCAGCTGTCCAAGGGTGGCAATAGATGAGCATGGCACATGCCATGCTTTTGATGCTTTAAAATGCCTGTGCTGCCGTGTTTTCAGTGCCCTGACATCAGGCTGTGCTTGTGTGCCCACGCTGCCCTGGGGGAAAGTGCTCCATCCCTGGTTCCATCCCCAGCTCCACCCCCAGCTCCATCCCCGGCACCGGCTGCAGCCAAGGACGGGAGACAGCTGGAGGTGACGCAGAGCCCATCCCCGCAGCCTCCCTGTCTGGTTCTGGTGCTGATTTGATGCCTGGGACTGTCTGTAGCCATGAACTTGGTTTTATTCCTCAGCTATTCCCATGGAAATCAGTGGGGTTGCTGGTAGTAAGCAGACCAAGACCGTGGTACCCAACCACGGGTACCACAGGATGGAGACTTGCTCGATGCAGCGGTGCCCCGGGTGCATCCAGCCTGAGTTTTTGCGACCTCGAGCAGGGAGATGCTGCGATGCTCTAATAACCTCTGGGAGTTTTGCCTCTTCACTTGAACTTGAGCGTGCGGGCAGGAGCTCTGGTACACGGTGCTGCGGCCAAGCACCGCAGACGGGCTCCATCCGAGCCTCCGGAAAGGATGGCTCTGGGGCTGAACGGAGCGTTTTGCTGTGTGCTGTGTCTGATCACAAGGGGAAACATGACAAATCGTTGAGGATTAGAGGGCTCGCGGACATAAAAATAAAGCTGGGAGGAAATAAATAAATAAAACTCCCATGCTTTGATCTGCTGCAGGCGATGCCAGACTGCCAAAATGTATTTATAATTCAACAAAAATCAAACTGGCTCTTTTATTTTTAGAAGAGCGGCTAAAAAGGGGGAGTGAAAATGTCAGGTATTCAGAACAGAGAATTGCAGGTGTTGCTTTCTTCCTTTCTGGAAAGCAGGTTTTAGATCTGATTTTCAAATTTCAGCACATGCTGCTGCTTTTTTGTGAATCTCCAAGGAAGGTGTCAAGAGATATCAGCTTGAAAGTACTGTGCTTGTCTCTCCAACTACTTTGCATAAGCCAGACATTCTTTCACTAAATAAAAATACATAGTTGAGCCTGGAAGAGAAGATGTCCATCAAGCACCTAGGTGAATGCCAATCAAGATTCAACCTTGAGTGGTGGAATACTTTCCTTGCCGAAGGCAGGAACTTGCTCAATCCTTCAAGGATTTCTGTCTCTTCAGGGATTTCTTTTCAAATCCAAAAAAAACCAGGATTTTCATGAAGGGCTTACTTGCCACCGGTTAAAAATCTTTTATATAGAAATGGTGAAATAAATATAGGAATGAGAAACTTTCCTTCTCCCCCGACTCAGGCGTTGCATCCTTGGCTGTGGCTGAGTGTTGCACAAAGCCTGTTGGTCTCCTCCTGCTCGCAGAAGGAGCCCAGAGCCGCAACTCACCCCCTCGGCTTCATCTCACAGCATCCTTTTGTCAAATTTTTTCATTAAATTTCCCTCCTCGGCTCCTCATGCTGAGGTGTCAGGCCAGCTTTGACAGATTTCCATCCCCTCCTGCCGGCAGATGATCTGTCCACCTCGCTTCACCTG
This sequence comes from Dromas ardeola, assembly GCA_013398915.1. Lineage (NCBI taxonomy): Eukaryota > Metazoa > Chordata > Aves > Charadriiformes > Dromadidae > Dromas > Dromas ardeola. The sequence goes on along the minus strand of VYZM01020713.1, from coordinate 977,348 downwards.
GCAAGAGATGATGCAGGAACAACTGGCAGGAGATCTTCTGGAAAGTCATGAAAGCCCGAGGGCTGTTATGATTCCCCCCCTGGAATATTGAGAGTGGGTAAAACAGGGCTGCTGGAGCTGATGAACTTGGCACAAAAGTACATTGGTGAGATGGGCTCCATCCCACCCGGGCCTGGCTTCAGCTCCCAGATGGGAGCTGAGTCCCCCACCCTCTGCATGGGGGGAAGGAGGTCAGAAGCCTCCAGCCAGGAGGTGCAAGGTGGTGCCTGGAGGTGGGTTCAGGCTGCTGCCCCTTTCAGTTTATGAAGCTTTGGGTGCCTCAGCTTGGGAACAGGGTTCCCTCTGTGCTCTAAACCACTTGCTTTCCCCGTTCCCTGCAGTGATGGTGCCTGCAGGCAGGATCTGTGCTCTCCTGAAGGTCTGAGCAGTGCTAAAGTCACTGTAGAGCTTGGCCAGAGGCAGCGCGTTCCCGGCTTGTGCAGGGGGCTCAGGTTGGTCTTTAGGGCTAATCTGGGCAAGGACCACCAGGTTGTGGGATCCCCCGTGCTGCTGAAACCTGAGTGCAAGAGCCAAAACCCCAGTGATGGGGAGTCCAGCTGGGCGGGCAGCTCCCACAGCTTTTTGGCTGGTGCTGCAGGTGGTGCGCAGGGGAAGCACCTGCCCCACTTCAGGCCCCCAAGTGCAGGTGGGGAGATGATGGTGCAGCCAGCTGGGGGGCTGCGGGCAGGGCTGGGGGAGCTGCCCAAAGCCCAGTCTCTCCCAGGTGATGTGAGTGAGCAAAAAACTGCTGTGTCCTGCCAGGATGGGGAGGGATAGGGTGGAAGAGGGATGGAGAGGGATCAAGAGGGGATGAGAGATGAGGATGGGAGAGGGATGAAGAGGAGATGCGCTGGGAAAGGGAGAGGGATCAAGAAGGGATGAGAGATGAGGATGGGAGGGGGATGAAGAGGGGATGGGAGATGAGGATGGGAGAGGGA
>VYZM01020713.1:963377-975824 GCA_013398915.1 Dromas ardeola | reverse complement strand
GGCGGAGGCGCTGGGGGTCCCCGCTCCGGAGGGGGTGCGGATGCGGGGATGCTCGGCCAAAGGCAAAGCCCCCGGCAGCCCGCGGGGAGCAGCCGGCCGGGGAAAGTTGCGGCGTCCCGGAGCTGTGCGGGGCGGAGCGGGGGGGGGTGACCCCCCTCCCACGGCCGCGTCTCCCGTGGGGGGGCCGGTGGCAGCGACCGGAGCTGGCGCCCGGCTTGTGTGTGGAGCTGGCATCGCCCCTCGGGCGCGTTGTTGCAGGTGGAGGGGTCGCTCTCGTCGTTGCTTTTGGACTTTGCCGCGTGCGGGCAACTTTTGAGCATGTTGGGCATTTGGAGGGGGGGGGGGTTTAAGCCCCTGAAATTGTCTCTTGTCCCTGTCCCCGGAGCATGAATAGCGAGAGCCGCGGTGGCAGCGGGAGCTGAGCCCCATCCCTGGGCATCCGGCAGCGGTGGGATGCAGAAAGCGTGCTGACTCCGGAGCGGAGAGCTGCTGCAAAGGTGCTTTGGGTTTTCTGCTCCCCGTTTGGGCTCTGAAAGGGCATCGCTGCCCGGCTCGGCGCTGGCTCAAGGACTTCAGCCAGTTGCCTTCTCTGCTCTTTTCCCAGGACAGACAAAAAGTGTTGCAAACAGCATTAAAAGCCTCCTGGAGGCAAAACCAGCCACCTCGGAAAATAGGCTGAGGCTGCTGATGCTGCTGATGCTGCTGTTCCCAGGGACAGGTTGTTTCAGAGAGGGGATCTCGTTGTCTTTCTTGCTGATGTCTCTTTATTAATTCTAATCTCGGGTATAAACTGGAGCAGCAATTTGTCTTTGAGCAATTAACGCTTCTTCGTTTCACTGCTAAAAAGCTCTGAGCAAGGTGGCTGCCCTGATCGTGGCTCTGCTTTGGGCTTGGTCCGTGCTGCACCGCTCCAGGGATCTAAAAAGTGTGCATGGATCAGCCTGATCCCTCCCTTCCTGGGAGGCTGCAATAAAAAAAAAGATAATACAGGGCTTCAAAACACGGACAGTTGGCTCCAGGGATGCAAAGATGATAACAGATGAACCATTTGCTTTAATTACTGGTATCAAAAGCCCAGGCTGCAGCTTAGCCTGAAAATAAATATTGTTAATGTTGTGATACTGGGCTTTGTTTGATGATGCATCCTTCATCTGGTAGGGATTTAGTGAGCTGCTCACTTTTGCTGTAGGGGCTGACTCAGGAGATCTGCGTTCAGCCCTTCCGTGGGGATCAGCCTGGGGTAGGTGGGGCCGTGGGTCTGAGCCCCATGTGCTAAATTGGGGATCGCTGTGGCATCCCGTGGGCACTTTGCTGGGCATCCCCCAGGAGAGCAGCGTTGGGTGGGCGATGCTGGTCCGCAGCAGCCCCGCAGCCGGGCGGGCGTCAGCCGCCTCCGGCAGAGCTGTGCCATATCCAGGCGATGCGGTGGGAGCTGTTTGCCATCACCTGCGTGCGTGGTCTGCGGGATGGGCTGCCAGCGAAGCCCCCCTGCATCGGACCCACCAACCCCATTATTTGCAACCCACCCGGGTGCAAATACCGACCCCTGCTTGGCAGTGCCTCCAGCCTGCTGGTCTGCTTTCTCCTCCTTCACAGGCTTGTTTTTGCGCTGCCCCAGCTCCCAAGGAGAGCTGAGAAGCATGCTGAATGTGGAAAAACCATGTTTTATTTGTGGAAGTGCCCTTTGCAGCGAAGGTGAAACCCAGGAGCCCATTGCGGGACTCTGCTGCGCCTCCGTGGCTGCGTGGGTACGTGTGTGCCGGTGTTAAATGTTCCCCGGTATCGGAAAGGACAAGGGGAGGAAAAACGGCTGAGGAAAGGTGAGGGGACTCACAGCTCCGGAGTCTCTTTTTCTGCTTAAGTTTTGAGGGACTTTCTCTGGGACCTGAAAATGAGATGGTCCTCTGTGCTGCTGCAGGTCCCGGGGGCTGTGCTGGCAGCAGAGACCCTCTGCCTGCTCGCCAGGGCTACTGGTGGCCCCGGCCAGGTGGCCTCCTCCTGCCCACAGACAGGTGGTGATGTCACTGCAGTCATTGCCAATTAGTGATAATAGGTAATGAATTGCTCCAGGTGGTCCCAGCTGAGCACTCAAGGTCTGGGCGGGGAGGAGAGCTCTGCCCCCAGGACCAGCCTGATTAATTCCCCCATCCTCCTTAAAGCTGGAGACTGGGGAGTGGCTGGAGTGGCTAACGACCCTGATGGTTTCTAATGACCATGATGGTTTATAATGTTCGTGTGCTGGAAGATGCCCTGGCTCCGTCCCTGTCAGTGCCGGCGTGGAGCTGAGCAGCATCGCTCTCCTCCAGCCCCGGGAGGTGGGTACGGGCTCTCCCCTTTGGGCCCAATGCGTCAGTGGTGGGGGACAGGTCTGGCTGCGTGAAACCAGTTGCTTGACGAGGGTGTGTGGGGAGAGAAAGGAGCTGCATTTAGTGACTGGGGAAGTTGCGAGCCCGGCACCTCCCAGGGTGGTGCAGACACCGAGCGCGGAGGCTGTGTGCTTTTCCCTGCTGGTGGCCGGGCTCCCTGTCACTTTTGGGGAGAGTTGGGCTGCGGTGCCGGGGGGGCCCCCTCTGTACAGGCCTGTCATGGGGTGCCTGGCTCCTCTGGCCCTGGCTGGGCATCCCTGCTGCCCCCCCACCAGGAGGGCAGGTTTGCATCTTGAGCATCCTTCACCCAGGGACATGGTCCGGGGATGGGGCATGCATCCTGTGGCGCAGCGTGATGCTGTGGTCCTCAACCACCGCTGGGGCATCTTGCGGGGACTGTCACTGCCTTTGGGAAGCCACCCCCGGCAGCGAGCAGGACCTGCCGCCTCCGATCGCGCTTTGCATTGCCGGGTTGTTGTGTACTTCCCAGCCTTTTCCCATCGTTAAACTTCCTTTAGCTGCCATTGTTGCATGGGGGTCCCTGTGCCATCCTCCTGCCAGCATCCCTGATGGGGCCGGTCCATCCTGGTGTCTCCGGGCACATGCCCTGTCCTCGGCAGTGCCCGAATTGCGGGTGGTGTGCCGGAGCGGTGCAGTGATCTGTTGCTAAGCAGCTTTCGGAGCAGCTCTGCCGCGGTGAGAGGAGCGATGGCAGCGCCACCGCTGCATTTAATAGCATCGTGTAGGCTTGGGGTGCGCTCGGGCATCGCCTGGCCGGAGACCCCCAGCTCCAGCAGCCACAGGTAAGTCGTACAAACCCAGAAGTGATTTTTTTTTTTTTTCATGCCATTGTCTTTCCTGCAATTAATCAACGGGAGCAAATCCTCGTGACAGCATCATAACGGTGTTTGGTTTGGGAAGGAGCTGCTGGAGGAAATGCCAACGTGCTGCTTAAATAAAATTGACTGTGCGCTGCCGCTCAGCTGCCTTGGGATGGATCTTTGTCTGGAGGATGGCAGGGAACTGGGAATTAAGGAGAAGGGAAAAAAAGGCATCACTCAGCACCTTATGTGAATTTAACGGTGACAGAGGCATTGGCCAAGCCAAGGCCATCGGCATTCGGGAGAGCTCCTAGCCCTGTTGCTCCAAGCTGGGCTGTGGCGTGGATTTTGCTGGAGGGCAGTGGGGGCAGGAGCAGCCCCGTGGGTGAATGCCCCGTGCCATTGACCAGCGTGCCGGGTCACGGTGGTCCCATCCTGGCGTGCCGTGGGGCTGGGGCTGGGTGGATGGGTGCTGTAGACAGGCTGCTGCCGGCTGGGATCATGGGGACAGCCATGGGATCGGAGAACCAGAGGATGGGCCAGGACTTTCATTGCTTTGCATTTCTTGTATGCCTCTAATCCGTGGATCGCTGTCAGCTGTGGACTGTGGCCATCACCATCGGTTACCTGCGGGGCCACATTTACCTTGATTTGCCAACTGGTGCCAAGCTGGGCTGGGACATTGTGGGGCCTCGGTTCCTTGTAAGGGCCTGGCATGGGGACAAAGGATGAAATGACTGGGCTTAGGACTTGCTGGTACTGGATCTTTCCCGAAAGCCGAATTTCCAGGACCCCTGGCTTTGCTGCAGTGCGGTGGGAGAGCTCCGTGCCCCGGGGTCTGATCCCTCCTCGCACCGGAGCAGCGTTGCCGGGTGGTTGGGGCATGTGGGTCCCCACGGGAGCACAACAGTGCGTGCTGCTATGGCTGTGGGTCGTTTGGTGCTTCATCTGGAGTCACTGTCCTGCTCTCCCGTGCCCCGATGCCAGACCTGTCCGGGTGTCTGTGGGTGGCTCCAGGCCAAGCAGTTTCCATTTGCCGCTTCCACGCGTTTCTGCCAGCTGCAATCTGCCTCTCTCCTTTCTTTTTTTAAAGGCAAGTCTTGAACGTGGGCTGTTTCCTGAAGCGCCATCCATAAAGCAGCTTGTCTAATTTTGTCCAAACTTTCTAAAATGCTTTCCATCCGAGATGAGACAAAGCGCAGATCCTGGCTACCCGGGGATGTTGGGATTCGAGGGCGTTTCGGTGCGTGGGACCTCACGGGGCTGGGCTGCTCTCCTGCCCCTCCATCCGGTCTGCTGATTATTTTGCAGCATTCCACAGCTGCTTCAGCAGCTGTTTTGGGGCTATTTACACCTTTTTCTCACCACCCCCCCGCCACCCGGCATGTAAATCCCATAGTACCAAATCCTGCCTGATCCTGGCGGGGAGTGAGCACCCCGCCGTCGGCTTGGGCAGCCACACAGGTACACCACGGGGGATGCTGCGGGGTGTACGTGGCTCCTGAGCTGGGCAGACTCTTTTTCCTGGGAAAGGGAGAGCCCAGGTGTTGCAGGACGCTCGGGGCAGGGCTGGACACGGGGTGCCCAGTGTCTGTGCCAGGTCTGTGGTTGGGACACGGGGTCCCCGGGGACGCTAGGCACCGGCGCTGGGGAGCGGAGGAGAGGGCAGGATCCGGTCCCGGTAGACTCATGAGGTGGTGGCGAATGTCACCGCTATGTCGCCATAAATGTCACTGGGAGAGAGTTCCAGCTAAAAATGGTGTTTGGGGACACGTGTGCCTGCTGAGAGGTGGGGAGGCACATTTCCCGTCTCCGGGGCTTCCGGTGCATCCCGGCTTCTGCATTCGCTCTTCTCACCGCTCGGCTTGAGGGGGGGTCCTACTGGGTCCTTGTCACCCCAAAATATTCACCCCTTCTCCCTGGGCGTGGGGCTGGGGAGCCCCATCAGGCAATCACACACTCGTACCCCATTTTTTCCCTCCCCATCCCCAGTTCCACCATCCCGCTGGGCAGCATAAACCGGCTCCCGTGCCCAGGCTGGCCTTGGAGCTGGTGTGAAAATCCCAGCAGCCTGACGGAGGATGGCGTTTGGATCCGTTTGAGTTCAAAAACCTCCTGTTTGGCGATGACACGCAGAAATAATCTCTCACTTGGCATCCGAACGGCGGTTTGGGTTGTTTGTTTGGGGTCTGGCTACTGGCTGTGAATAACAAGCTGCTGCCGATGCTCTGTCTGCGAGAGCGTTTCGCCGAGTGAATGGAGACGGGCTCTAAAACCTGCTCTTTCAAACCAGATTAATCGCATTAGGCTTTGTCAATGCAAAAATTACCTCATCATTGGCACTGGCAGGTGGTGTAGAGCAGCAGACTTATTCAATATTTAAGAAAGCTGCATTGCAGAGCTGAGAAGGCTGGAGAAATAGGTTGCCTGTGTCAGTGTCTTTGCTGGTGGAGACGATCTCTGCAGGCACCGCCAAGTGTGAAATGTCGAGCTCACCGTAAAAACCTGATTATTGCACTGGGAGTCTTTAAAATACCGAATTTTTCTGTTTTCGAGCCCGGTATGTTATTTCCAGGTGGCTAAACCAACGTGTTTGGGCAGCCCTGTAAGGGTCTCTCTTTGCAGATGCCTGGTTGGTGGTGGCAATGTGGGTCCCTCCGGTGGCTTTGGGTCCTGCCGTGGGCACCAGCAGCCCCGTGTCCCTCCTGGTGCCCATGGGGCAGGATAGGCTCGTGCCGTGGGGCTACGGTTGCCTTTCCCTGCCAGCCCAGGGCTACTGGAGGGCGAGAGGGACCTGCCGGGACAGGTCTTGGTGCTGTGAATGGGCACCTTTTGGCTGGGAGCGAGCGGCGTCTGCGCGCGGGACGACAGCGCCGGCGGCTCGGGGAGAGGCCGAGTGATTCACGGAAGACGTTCAGTCCCTTTTTATTAAGGCACGATCAAATTCATGGGCTCCGTCATACAGAAGCAATGGAGCGGCGTGATGAGAGTCATGCGGCTCTTCCTTAAGGCCAGAAATTAAGACCTTGCTTCTATTCCTGGCGCTGCCCGGGACACGCCGTGTTCACACCGGCGGGAGCTGTTACCCAGCTCCTCCTGACACCCCCCCTTGCCATCGGGGAACCTCGAGCATCCAGCGCCGTGCGGGGACCAGAGAGACCTGGGGGAGCAGGTCCTGGGACCCTTTGGGGACAGCCCAACCCTGGAAGGTCTTGGCATCCTCCTAGGGTGGGATATTTCCATTTCATTAACTAAATGCTGCTGCGTCCCCATCGATCACCACTTGGATTGCCACATCCTTTTGCTTGTGAGCAAGGATTTGGCGGGGTGTGTGTGGGGGAAAGCCGCTGTAAGCTGTTATTTTGTTCTTTACCGTGCGCTAAAAATGCAGAACCAAGCATTAGGACAAGCAAGAGTAGTTGCTGGAAGTAATGCAAAGTAGACCTTCAAAATCTATTATTTATAGGTGGAGGGAAAGGCTTGTGTATTCCTCCAGGAGCCGTCCCCGGGCTCTTCTCCATCCGCAACAAAGCGAAACACCCGCGGCCTCTCTATTATTAGCAGAAAATTCTAGTTGAGGGAAGGAGTTTTCTTCCTCTCCCCCGGCTGAAGTGCTGGTGATCGCTCTGCCCTCTTTGGGAAAAAAACAGGGGTTTTCCCCTATTTTTGCAGGGCCTGAGTGGCCGCTCTGGCTCTCCGTGACCTTGGGCAAGTCCCTTATACACCGGATAAGTGACTTATCCTCATTTCCCCCAAAATGGGTGTTGGTGGCACGGTGTTGCCCATCCAGGGCACCCCATTAAATCCGTGTGCACCCCCATGAGACCGCCCCATGTCCTGGCCGCAGCAGGACCCTAAAATCCCCGGCAGGAGTGTGGTGCTGCAGTGCAGATTGTGGAGGTGGGGATGTAAATGAACAATTTGCTTATTTAACTGACCTTGTCAATCAGAGCCTTCTGGTTTGGCACAGGCATAGTCGCTGTATGAAACCAGCGTAGCACTCATTACCCCACGTGCTTCACTTTTTTTTAAAATTTTAATATATATCTGTATTTTTGGAAGTTATGAGTGAAGCAAAGGTGATCCTCAGATCTCTGCTGACTCTTCAGAGACTGATGGAGAAACCCCTGCAATGTTGCAGAGCAGAAAGTGAAGGATGGGAATTATATCTTTTTTCCCCCCCCTTTTTTGGGAATGTTGCACATTTTTTCATGGCTTGGAGTTTGTGATTTCAGTGGGATGGTTTTTCAACTCCTGTTTTCCATCCTCTCCCCGGGACAACCTCCCTGGTGCTCTCGTTGGAGTTTTGCTGAGAGCTGGAGTCGCTTTGTGCCCTGCAAAGGTGCATTTGCCGGGTTTGGGCTGAGCTCTGGTCCTGCTGGGACCCGGTGGGACATGGGTGGCTCATAGGTGGTCCCTTCCAGCCAGAGGGGACATGTCTGGGGCAGCATCTTCCCAGGGCAGCAGGTTTGGGCGGATGAATGAGATGCAGCCCCGGTGCCTGCGGGCCGGGCTCTGCAGAGGGGTTTGGGGTTTTATAGTGGGTTTTTGGGTTTTTCCCCCCAGCCAGTTCTGCTGCAGGCAGGAGAAGGCAATTCAAATGCAGGTGCTGCGAGCAATGCAGGCGGGAGGCTGCTGCCGCGGGGGGATCCCAGCGGGTACCCCATGCCGGCTGCGCAGAGGAGATGGATGATGGGGAAAAATGCGCGGATGGGGGAAATAGTTGAGCTCACAGAAACTTCCCCATCGGTGGGGGGGTCCTAGAGAAGGGGCGAGTTGTATCCTCCTCCATGCCTTGTGCTCTTGTTAGTGTTGCAGCAAAGCCAACCCCTTCGTGGATGGATTGCCTTTTCTCTTTTATTTCTACCTTGATGACTGTAAACAGAGGTTCGACCTGAGCTTTTCCCTTTGCAAGCGATGTCTCCTGGGCGATGCCGTCCCTGGACTCACAAGCTGCACCCTCTGCTCTTGGGGACCATCCTGAGATGGGTCCAGGTGTGACAGTGACTCACAGCGTAATCGCAGCATCCCCGGCACCCCACGGGCCGGGCGGGGATATGAGGGGCTGCGCAGGAGGATGGGTCCTGTCCTCGGATGCCTGCGGCGTTCCCCTGTTTAAAAGCACTGGTTTTCTCCCAGAAGAGACGGTGGGATGGATGGGTCCATCTCTGCGCCGTGGGCGATGATGGTTGGCATCACTTTGGGCTTTGCCATCCAATCCTCATCCCAATGCAGTGAGTAGGGGCAGTGGGTGGAAGGGTGAAACATCCCCAGAAAGTGGGAATAAATTAGCGCTCAGGCTCTGAATTTTACATCTATTTATTTTTTTTAATGAAAATTGTCAGCTCTGCTGAAAGGAGGAGGGTTTGAAGAGGTCCTTGCCTTTAACTCTTTTGGAAATGAGTAGATGGAAGATTGCGTTCAGGTCCTGTTGCCGCATCCTCCTCCAGTGCTTCTCCAGGTGTCACTTTGCAAAAACTTTTAGTAAACAAAAATGAAAAAGAGAGGAGTTTTGGCGCAGAGGGAATGCGGTTTGGGGGAGGACAGCGAGACGTGCTGGGTTTTGGGGGGAAAGTTTCCTAGTTTGTGGATTCTTCTCTGAAACAGAAACATCCTCTTCCCTCCCAGCTCTGAAGCCTCATAATTAATGTGAGGTCGGGTGTCTCATTAATTACATCCGCACTGAGCGCGGCTGTGTCGCCCTCCTGGGAGGGTGGTGGTTGTAGGCTCATGCATGATATTGAGACAGTGACTAAAGTGACATTCCTGTTTCTCTCCCACTCCAAAAAACACAGCCCTGCCCAATGTGATTTTGTGGGTTTTTTTTGGTTTTTTTTTTTGTTTGTTTGTTTTATTTTTTTTCCCCTCTACAGCCTATCTGAAAGAACCAGGTTACCTTCGTCAGCAGCGCTGCTATCTGAGAGCGCGGACAGACAGGCAAAGGGACTGTTGGCACTTGTCGGCGGAGCACCGGTGTGCCCAGACTCGCTCCGCGTGTCCCTGCGTCCCCTCGGCAGCCGGTGATGACCGACGCGGTGGTGGGCGGCAGCTCTGACCGGTGGATGTGCCCCAGCGACAGGACCATGTCTCTCCGGGCCAGGTGAGAGGAGGGAGCCGGGGTCGCGGGGATGCTGCTGGTGCGGGAGGGAGGGGAGTCCCTGGGGGTGGGAGACGATGCAGGCGCAGCCGTCCTGGTTCCTCCTCTGGGGACACTGGGAATTGGGTTTGCACTGGTTGGATGGGGATATTTTGCCATGTTACCTCCTAAACCCCCTGAGAAAGGTGGTGGGGATGGACCCACGGGTGCGCGCACACCCCTGCGCTGACCAGGAGCCCCCTCCATCTGTCCGGATGCATCCCACTGCGTGGCAGGTCTCCGTCCCGGCTGGATGGGTGGTGGCAGCACCCATGGATGGGAGCTGGTTTTGGGTGCCCGGATGATGGAGGAGCTGGGTGAAGCTCATGTTTGGAGCTCGCTGCTCTGTGCCGCGTTGGAGGAGCAGCGGGGACAGCTGGTGGAACGGGGTGTGCTGTCGGGGACCGTCACCCCCGAGGTGGGGAGAGCACTGGCTGCGCTCGGGCTGAGCTCTCCTCATCCTTTTTCTCGCCTTAATCCTTGTTCCTCTCTTTCCCTGTGCTTCCCAGCAGCGAGAAGGAGCAGTAAGTATCTCACTTGGCTTTTTTTTCATCCTATTGCTCTTTACCCACAACTCTAGCGGTCTTGAGAGAACAGGAAAATCCTTGCCCTGGATGCAAGAAAAAAGCAATTAATTTGGGGAAGTGTTGCATAGAGCTTTAATAAAATTTAAGGTTTATGACCGTGTGGGTCTGCTCAGCCCAGGGGGAAAAGACCCTGGAAAGGTCTTTAGATGAGTAGAAGTATGAGGGGAGGAGGGGTGTTTTGCCTTTTGTGTTCTTCGTTAGGGTTGTCCCTCTGCCGCCTGCTAATTTGCAGGGCTGAGTGGCAGACGCTACCGTGTCACCAGGTTAAAGCTGCCTGATGGCCAGGCTGTGCTCGCTGTGCGAGAGGATCTTTGGAAGTGATGTTAGGAGAGGGAAAAACTCCCATGTTTGATGAAATATACCCAAAAAAACCTGCCTGCTCCTGCGGCCATCACCCCAGCACCGCAGCTTGCTGGCAAACCCGGTGTTACCTGTTGGATAGTGGGGTGCAAAATTGGCTGTGTCAGTTAATGCTTAACATGGAAATATTTTTAAAAGGAAATTGGTTTTCTCCATACAAAACAACTGTCTCCATATGAACATCCCCCCCCCCCCAAAATGGAAATAAGACCTCCCACCTGCTGGCAGGGGGCCATTTGCAGGCGTCCTGCTGGAATAGAGGGTGGGGATGTGCCGTACGCCTTCTTCCCTGGGCTTGGGAATTGGTGCCCGGCGGTTGCCCCCGCACACGTGTGATTGCCCCCGCACATGTGCGTGCACACGTATGACCTGTGGACGAAGCCCTGACACCCCCCCCCGCCTTCTCCCCCGCAGGCTCCCCGCCAGCTGGGCGGCACGGGGGGGCCAGCCCGACCGTCAGCGTAAGGGCGAGGAGCTGACGGACGAGGAGAAGGAGATCATCAACCGAGTCATCGCCCGGGCCGAGAAGATGGAGGAGATGGAGCAGGAGCGCATCGGGTAAGGCACCGTGGTGGCACCGGTACCACCGTGCCGGTGGGACGGGAGCGACCCCGAGCCTTTAGTGGCCGGCCCAGCCCGAGCCACGGCACAGGGGAAAGCGCGCGCTTGGCTGCTTTCCTGGCCAGCAGCTACTGCACTGCAGTGTTTCTCCTGAAAGGGAGCCTGCGGGGGATCTTTTTGAGCTGGCGTTGGTCCTTGGCCAGGAGGAACCTGTAAGCAGGGGAGGGAGCTGCTCAGTGTGCTGCTGTGTTCTGGACCAAGAATTTATCGTCTCATTGATTATTATTTTTTTTTTATTATTATTTTATTTTTTGGTCCAGGAGGGATCATTAATAACATCTCATTTCAGGGAGCAAAGCTGCTGCTGCTTGCCCAGTCCTGTCAGCACGGGCAAAGCCATGGTTCACCAAAAGGTGTTTTGTCTTGTTTCGGGAACACGAATGGATCCATCACCCTCCCTCCAGCCGCGTCTCCTGGCGGTTAATCCCTCCTGCCAGCCAGAAATGAGCTGAATAAATCTGAGTGATGCCCGATGTCGGGGCTGGCCACGTGTTGGGACCAGCTCCTGGGGGGGCTGGCGCTGCCCCAGCTGCATCCGTGGTGGGGTACCCACGATCGCTGGTGGGTGCTGGGGGCATCCCTGGTGCCGATGCACCCGGCGTGGAGCAGAGGGCAAGAAGTTCCTGTGTTTGTTTTTGATGTACCTCTACCCTGCCTGGGCAAAGGTGCCAGGCAAAGTAATGCTGCTAATTAGGTATCGACTTGCTGTGCTGGGGATGGTTTTCCGGATGGGATCTCCATAATCCCGTTTGTCAGGCGTCATGCCTTTTTTCATTACAGAGGAGCATTTTATTCTTGCTGAGCTTAATCATCAACTGCCTTTTTTCCTCTTCTCCCCCCACGCCGCCCCCCCCAGCTTGCAGGGAAAACACTCAGGCCCAGGCAGGGGCTGCGGTCTCCGCTGCCTCGGAGAATGTCAAAGTCCCTCTCGTAGCTTGGGGACAGCTTTGCTCAGCAAAAAGGCACGTGGTCCTGCGGGGCAGCTGCTTGGAAGCGCGGAGAGGACCTGCCTGCACCCGCGGAGCTTAAATCCATCACCCTGGCTGCTTAATAACCCTTAAATATTGCGTGTGCGTCTGCGATGCGAGCATGGGATGCTCCAGCTGCGGCACGCCGTCTTCCTTGGTGGCTGCAGCCCGTGGCGTCCGAAAGGGTGGATTTATTTACTTGTTTTTAGGAATACTTTGTTAGGAGCGGGTCTGTGAGCAGTGTAGGCAGATATCGCCTTGCCGGTGGGTGTTGGCGCTGGCTGGGGCTCAGCGTGTGCCCCGGGGATGTGCTGGTCCCCTGGGCATGGGATGGCTCCCAGCCGGCACCACCTCACATTGCAACATGCAACGCTTTCCTCTCCCGGCATTCCGGCAGAAACCAGGTTAAAGTAGCTATGAACGGTGGTGATTCATTCCTGAAAAGTGCTTAGAAAACAGCATTTCCCCAGCTTTGCCCATTTGCAGCCTGGCGCGGGAATTAGTTTCAAATGCGATGCGCTTTGGATTATGCTTAAATGAACTTTAGTGGTGGGGAAGAGAGATTTTTTTTTTTTTTTTTTTGTACTG
>VYZM01020713.1:941154-963369 GCA_013398915.1 Dromas ardeola | reverse complement strand
TTGTTGCTCGGTTTCTGCCAAAAGTGACCCTTTTTTTTTTTTTTTTTCCTCCGTTAGCCGAGTCAGAGGAGGTTTCTTATCCTCATTCATGAAAAAGCTGGTGGTGGGGGGGGCACACACACGACTCGGTGCCGTACTGGGAGCGGAGCAGGGGAAGGCTGGCGGATGTGCAGTCCCAGCTGATTTCCCTGCCGCGTGTAGGCGTCGCGGGAGCCCTGCCAGCTCCTTTGTGTTTGTTGGCTTGCACAACAAGAGCTGTAGGATGTGCAGCTACAGAAATATGGGACAGCGTCCGTATCGGTCTCGTACGGAGTCAAGCGTTGGGGAGCTGCTCGGACGTTATCCAGGATAGCTCCTTATATTACGAAATAATCCGGGTTTGCCAGGCTGGCCTCTGGCGGGGACGCTGCGGTTGTGACAGTGTCCCTCGGCCGGACGGGCTGCTCTAGGGAATTGCTCCTGGAAAGCCTGATTTCTGGGATTTTGTATTCCTGTAAGGTGTGTGGGGGGGAAGGAAGATCCATTTATAAACCTGGTTTTGGTTAATATAAAGAATAGCTTACATGAAACGAATGCCCCTTTCCAAAGGGGGATTGTGCGGAAAATCCTTGGAGTTGTCTTAGTAAGTGGATGTGTTTGAGGGGGTGGATTTGAGCTTCACGGGTAATGCCTGAGCAATCGCGGAGTCTACAGCTGGGTGCTGGCCACAGATGGACCTCCTCATGCCTCGAAGTCCCTCCTGATTTAGTGCCCATCCATCTTCTCCTGCCCTCTCCTGTCCCCTCTCCCGCATCCGCCGTCCCACGAGCGCCTTACCTCGGCCGGCTGGGACAGGGTGGGAACAAATCGATGCTGCTCGTTGAGAAGATGTTTGTGGAATTGGACTTCATCTCAAATCCAGTGCAAATTAATCTAGTGAAAGAGTATTTTTAGCAGCTGGGGTGGATGGAGGCCTGCAGGATACGTGATCTGGATGCTGATGAGGATTGTAGGACAGGGACATTTTGGTGCATGTGTGCGTTTTGGTGGGGTTTTTTTTTGTTTTTTCTTTTTTTGGCTGGGTCATTGGCTCATAGCACAGAGAAGGATAATAGGAGTTGAAATCATCTTAAACAGCGATACAGCGAGAGCTCATTGGGCGTGAGTTGATGGAGGACTTCACAGCTGCCTGGGGATTAGGATAATCCTTTGGGCCAGTTTGGGGCACAGGGGCTGAAAGCCAGTGGGCAAAGGGCTCGGAGGGCGAAGCGGACCTGTGGAGGGATGGATCCGTTCCTGTCCCTTCTACCTCTCTGCCTGGCCTGGGCTTGTGCTCAGGGGTTCCCTGTGGTGGTTCTGTGCCGTCTCCTGCCGCAGTGGCGATGCTCTGGTGGCGGTGGTGGTGCTCCAGCTGTGGTGCACAAGGAGCCTGTTCCTCCCAGCTGACGTGGGAGCACCTGCAGGCACTAATTGGCTCTATTATGCACCTATAATTGGGTGCCATCAATAACCCACCCAGTCTGCTCTGCTGCCTAATGAGGTCCATCGTGCTCTCGGCATCAAAGGAAATATCTTAAACCATCCAAAGTTAGAAATTGCCATTTCTGGAGAGTGTCTTGCGGCACGGAGCCGGTTCTCCCAGGGTGACGTGACACATGGCTCCTGGATTCTGGCCGTGCCTGGGTGCAGCTATTCCCTTCCCTCTGGTCCCCTCTAAAAGTGCGATGGTTTGACTGTCTCCCTGTGGGTCACAGCCCCTCACCTTTCCTCCGAGAGGACCAGCTATCAAGCAGGATTGCATTTTAATTTGGCTGCTTATTGCTGGGATGACACATGCATAATGCTGGAGCAGATGGCTGAAGTCACAGGGGATTAAGTCATTAACCTCGGTGGCTGGCAGCAGAGATGCTCTCTGGGGACCACAGTCTCTTATTTTCTTCCTCAGGTTCAGACAACACAAAAATAAAAATAGGGGCCAGGAAGGGCAGGGTAGTTGCTGGAGGCAGACAGAAATCTCTCCTGAGATGCCAACTTCTAGAAGAGACAAGGTTGATTCATGGCCAGAAGACAGCTCATGCGCTTCCTGTATTTTTGTGGGGTTTCGGTTTTGTTCATCCCCCCCAAAAAAAACCCCCTTCTCTCTTATTTTTGAGACTGGGGTGAAACTGCAAACTCACAACCCTCCTGTAACGCATCACAGGGGGCAGCGAGCACCCGCAGGGATGCACTAGCAGGGGATGGGATACTTTGAAGTGCATGAATCCCCCTGGCCTCTGTGGGCATCTTCCCTCCATAGCGAGGGCTCTCAGTGGAGGATGAGCTTTGAAAGTCGACCCGTAAAAGCTCAAATGATGCCTTACCTTTAGTTACCTGTGCGCTTGTAAGGGAAGAAAATTACTTCTAATATTTCATCCTGATTTTAATTATGTTTTCTTTAATCTGTAGCTTGGCTTCTTTTCTTGTCTCTTTTAGACCATTAAAATTAGCCTTAATTTAATATTCAGCCCTTTAAGGCACATGATTTCCCCACGGAGCCGAGTCAGCGCTTAATTCTGGAAGCACTTTGTGACCTTCTTTGTGCTTTACTTTCTTTTTGCCACGTAAGTGATGGCCGAGTCCGTCCCCGCTGGTTCCCACGTGGGGCTGGGGAGCGGCTGGCGTGTGGTACCTCGGATCGGGCCCCTCCTCGCAGGTCGGGTCCTTCTCCCACCCCTGCGCAGCACTTTTGTTGTCTGCCGCATTAAAACGTCCTCCACCAGGCGGTGAAAAACCCATTAGGCACGTCTTCAGCCATTCATTTCTGCAGAGTGGCAATGAATATTTAAACACAACAAACTCTTGCGTGCTTGCCCCACTGTTCAGTCTTGTTTCCCGAGTTCATCAGCTCTTAATGCCAGGGACTCGCTGTCCCTCTCTGGTCCTAGCGCAAGAGAAAATGCGGATGCTGTAGCACTGCGGGTTTCTGTCCTATCTAGGACTCAGCCCAGCCTGAGCTGGTCCCTCGGCCCGGCGAGCAGCCTTGGCTGCATCCCTGCGGGACCCTCCGCCTGCCTGAAATCCCGGGAGATGCTTGCAGGTCTTCCTCCCGAGGCCAGCCTTCCTCCCGGCAGGGCAGGTCCCCCACCAGCCCTCGCTGCCCCAGGGCTGCTGGCCTTTCTCTCCCAAACTGTATTTATGGGGCCAGGCAGATATTATATTATCAGGGGGCTGTTTTATTGCCGTTATCATCTCGGGTGCCTGTTAAGCATTTCAGATATAGCATACCGCCCGGTTCTTATATCTCGCTCCCATCAGTGACTAATACATATTTCTTTGGCGGACGACGGATGCTCTCCCTCTCCGCAGGGCTGGCTCCGGGAGCGGCGATGCTCCCGGGTGCTGGGCTTAGCCAGCTCCAAGCTACCGGCTTCAATTACTCCTCTCTTGGGTTTGTTTTTTTTTTTTTTTTTTTACCCTATTTTAACAGTTTGAAGCATATTTCCTGCTCTTTGAAGTTGGTCTTTACAGAGGCCAGAGGGATGGGCACTTTGAAGTGCACGTAACGGTAAGGAAGATGTTGCTGGAGTCCTAGAGACGTGCAGGGCAGAGTGATGAACTGGATGGCTGGTTTATGTGCAATAAAAATGAGAAACGAAATGATACCTGGGGAGAGGGAGAGAAAAGCTTTTGGGAAGGCAGAAAGCTTGTTCCTGGCTGCTGCCTGGGCAAGAGCAGGGCATCCCTCCGGTTATCGGTGGACTTAACAGCCTGTACGTAGGGGTCCAGCATGTGTGTAGGGTGATGCTGGATGAAGTTGAAGAGAAACCTGGGCTTTTTGCTCCCAGTTCTCACCTTAATCAGGAGCTTCCCAGCCCGTGGGAGCCGGTGCGGTACCCCCTTTCCCAGCTCCTGCCCTCTTTCTGCCTGGTGCACACCGGGACTTAACATTTTAATGTTTTATACAGTCCTCTCATGGCAGTGTTTGAAGTGTGGGGGGGAAAAAGCCCAATTTTTCCAGCTTGAATGGATATCTTAATTAGGCAAAAGTGCTTTGCTTGAAACTGGTGCCGCAGGTGTGTGTACTGGCTGCTGCGGCTCTTCCACTGGTTTAAAAAAAAAACAACCTCTTAAGGAGCCGCTTCTGGTAAATGAGAGACAGGGAAAGATTTTGCAGCTAAATAATGAATCTCTTGACATGCAAAGGCTTTTTTTTTTTCCCCTTCTTCTTTGCTTTGATTGTGCCATTTGTTCTAGTTTCTATAATAAGTTTGTTTGGGCTTGCAGATTTCCAACTGGAAGCTGCTTCTCTTGGAGCAGAGCTCTTGCAGCACAGGGCGGGGAACTGAGGAAAATAGGGGCTTGTAAAGTGCTTCACTGCTAGGAAAAGAAAGGTTTTGCCCCCAAAATGTTTTGTCTCCCTGGGTGGGAACAATGTGCTGCGACAGGAGCTGAATGTTGTTGGTTATTTGCTGCTGGGGGCTCTTGGTGGGGACCCCACGTTGCACGTGGTGGGAGGTGGGCTGGCAACAACTGTGGTGGGATTCATTTATTTTAAATAAGAAGTGTTTTAGGAACAGCTAGTTTCCAGGTTTTAACTGGAACACGGCTCGTTGCTGGCTGGGTGTTTGTGGGACGATGCAGCTCTCTCGAAATCCCTGGGAATCGGTGTTTGCAGCAGGGTGTATCGGCTGCGGAGGTTGGGAAGGCACCGAGGGTGGCTGGGGGCTGGAGCAGCTGGCTTATTCTGTAGGAAAAAATCACCTGTGGATCACCTGCAAAGCAGAAAGCAGGTGCTTAAGGGCAGGGATAGACAGCCGCATCTCTCGGGAATAAAGCTGGAGCGAGGAGTTAGTTTCCCCATTAAGAGCAAAGTGGAAAGGCATTAAAGCACCCCGCTGCGGTCCGAGGATGTCATTTTTCAACAAGACCTGGTTTGTTCAGGAAACAAACTGGCTGAGGGCGAGAACCAGAATTGCTGTATTTAGACAGCCCCGTGGCCACGTCGCCACCCAAACTTCAGGCGACGAAGACTGGAGGAACTTGCAAGCTCGCCCATCTGCTGTCTGGTGACACCGTTGCTGTGAACAGAGTGATTTCTCCCCACTGCTGGCTCCGTCTGGCTCCGCTGGCAGATCCCAGCCCAGCTTTCCTGTCTCCTCACTGGGAATGGGCTGCAGGTTCATTAATAACCATCAGGAGGCACCTCCACATCAGCAGCCCTAAGTGCGCTTGAGCCGGTGGAGATCAGCTCCTGCGCAGGGAGGAGAGGGAAAGTCACTGGTGGGTTTTAGCATGGCCGATGTTTTCCACCTAAATGAGATGTTGTAATAACGTGGCTTTGGTTGGATAACATACGCTGAATCACGGAGCTGCATCTTTTGGGCTTCGCTCAGTGGCTGATGAAGTCCTTCGAGATGCTCCTGTTGACTGCAGCGAGTTTCCAACAGGGAGTTCTATGACCTGTCATAGGCTGCACGTTCCACGATGCTTTATTTTTTTTCCCTCTCTTGCTGCTCTTCCTTTATCAAGCACCCGCATACAACAACGCCATTGCTTTTCCACGTGCAGTCCACGGGCTGCCGGCCGTCCTGCGACCAACGGTGGAGGCACCCTACGTGGAGGAGAGCTCATCTATTGTTTATGAGCCCCTCAGAGGTGCTGGCAGCCGAGCCGCCATAAATCTGAAGCTGTCATCAGGCATGTGGGAAAACGTCTTTTAAACGTCGGATGTTTTTTTTTACGGCGGGCCGTGTTAGCGGCGTTGTTAGATTTGGGTCAGGCTGCCATGGGAGCGATGGCAGCCCCGCGGGCGAGGGGGGGCTGCTGCTCCTGCCGGTGGGCTTGGGTCTCCTCCTCCTCCTCCTCCCTTCCTTCGTTCCTTCTCCCTCCTTGCTGAATGGCATAAATAATGCATCCTTTTTCCCTTCTGGTGCTATTTTTAGGGCCAGGATTCTGGGTTAACTGAGCATAGCACTCCCTGCCAGCTCTCGGATGCTCGGCAGGCAGCTCGCTCCTGCTCCTGCTTTGCAAACTGCTTTTGTCGATGGAAGTTGCTTAACTGGGTTTTTTTTTTACCTTTGCAGTAAACAGATGTGTTTTTATAGCCTGTCCTCCAGTGGGCTTTTTGCCTTTTACTCAAAGGGCTAAGAATTTCCATAACGTAAATGATATGCCATTTTTCTCTTAGAAAATGGGAAAACTAATTTAATTCATTCAGTCTTCCTGCCAGAGCCCTTCCAAGATCTCCTCTCGCAGCTCTTCCACGGGCAGTCGCTGGGACTGGGTGGGAAGTTTTCCGTTTGCGGGGGGAAAAAGCTGTTTCACTGATGCCAAACCGCTTTGTGCAAAGGTGCCGGCTTGGATGGCTCTCGTGCACGTGTGTGTATGCGGGAGCTGGGGCTGGTGTCCGCTCTCTGGCAGTGTCAGTGGAAGTTAATAGTTGTGCAATATAAAGCTATAGGGGAATATAATACTCTGACATGTCCCCTGGGATGTGTCTCTTCCCCTGGTTGCGTTCCCATAGCTGGAAGAGGAGAGGCTCTGTGGGAATCATAGGATTATAGAACGGGCTGGGTTGGAAGGAACCTTAAAGATCATCTCGTTCCTCCCCCCTGCCCTGGGCAGGGACACCTCCCACCAGCCCAGGTTGCTCCAAGCCCCATCCAGCCTGGCCTTGAACATTTCCATGGAAGGGGCATCCACAGCTTCTTTGGCAAGCTGCACCAGGAAAAGGAGCAGCTGGACCAAAGGCAGCAGCTGCCCCTTGGGAGCGGGACCCCGCATCCCGGCCGTGCCGTGCCTTTCCTGACGTGCCCTGTCCCCTTTCTGCCCAGGCGACTCATGACGCGGCTGGAGGACATGCGCCGCAGCGTGCTGGGGGACGGGGTGAACCGCTGCATCCTCTGCGGGGAGCAGCTGGGGCCGCGGGGATCCGCCTGCGTCGTCTGCGAGGACTGCAAGAAGGTGAGGCATCTCCCTGCGACCCGCTGCCGGGCACAGCCCCCCGGACCCACACATGCCCCCCAGGGTGAAAATGGCCACCGCAGTCTTTCGGTGCATGTTTTGGTTGCCCGCATCCCTCCGCTTGTGTCTCAACGGGACATCCCTGGGGGTTTCTGCAGTCATCAGTGTTTGTGCTGGGAGAGCTCCTGTTAACAGTCTCCCATTAACCATCTCTCATTAACCTCACGCTCCCGAGGGGCGATGCTGGTGCGGTGGGACCTTTGGGTGACCGCGGCGTCTCCGCTGCCACCCGGCGCTTTGCTTTCTCTGCAGAACGTCTGCACCAAGTGCGGGGTGGAGACCACCAACAGCCGGCCCCACGCCATCTGGCTCTGCAAGATCTGCAGCGAGCAGCGGGAGGTGAGCGTGGCAGCCCCCGCTGTTCTCCCCGCCGGATCGGGGACGTGCTCCTTCCCTTTGGTTTCCCTTTGGTTTCACCCCATGCACTGATAGGACCAGCTCCAGACCAGGGGATGCTCCCAGGGACTGTTCCCCAGCACCATTAAACCTTGCCCAGCTACTTGAGTCTGGTTCTTGAGTCTGGTTCTTGTAGGATGATCTTGTTTTCTAGATAAAATGACCTTCCCCCCCGGCTTCAAAAACAAAGTCTTGGGGTTGAAGAGGCTGTTGTGGCCACAGATCAGCTCCCTGCCACCTACAGTCTTCAAACGCCAAAGAGTTAGTTAATTAACAGGAGGGGCTGGGGGATCACTGGGGGATCTGGGGGTGCACGTCCTCGGTGTTGCCTGCTGGAGGCAGACCCCGGTGTTGCCGGGGGGGTGAAGGCTGCCAGGCCTGCACCCAGCATCCCCCCGAGACATGGGTGCCACCCCGCTGCCCGCACCCCCCCAGGTGTGGAAGCGCTCCGGCGCCTGGTTCTTCAAGGGTTTGCCCAAGCAAGTGCTGCCCCAGCCAATGCCCGTCAGCAAGAACAAGGGAGCCCAAGCCCCCAGCGAGCCCAGCCCGCCAGAGCTGCCCGCCCAGGACCCGAAACTCCCCTCCCGCACACCCACCCGAGGTAAGTGCCACCCCCTCCCTCTGTGCGAGGGGTCCCACCAGCGAGGCGTTGGGTCTCCTCCCCATCGTTTGCAAGGGCGAGCCCGAGCAAAAAGCATCCAGAGCAGTCGTGTAGCTGCTGCCTGTTTTCTAAAGGGTGCAGAAATAGCCCTCCCTGCCTGCTGAGCCTTCCTCCGGGCTGTCCAAGTCAGGATGGCCAGGTTTGCAGGGACATCCTCAAGGCAAACAGCCCTGGGTTGGGGGTCTGGGGCACCCAGCCAGGGGTTCAGGCAGCGTCTGGGTATGAACACGGTGATGCAGAAGCCTAGAAAAAATAAGAATAAAAGAGGAAACCTGGGGAAAGAGTGGCAGCACAGCCCGGGTTGGCGTTGGCGGGGCAGGTGGGCTCCAGCTTCACCCCTTCTTGCTCTGTTTGTGCCCCCCAAGGCCAGGCGGACGCTGGGCCCCCGGCCGAGCAGGACCCTGACGGTAAGCACCGGCGTTCACACCCTCCCCTGTGCCGCTGCCTCGGTGCCACCTGTGCTGAGCCCCCTCTCTCCCTCCCTCCTTTCCCCACGGTGTTTTCCCGCGGGAGGCTGCGGCGGCAGGACCTCTTCTTGCTGCTGCCACCACCCACTGCGCGCGGGGACTGAGTTATTCTGGGGCTTCCCCACCTACTGCACACGCCTGGGCTGAAACGCCGCAATTTAGAGCGCTGTGCAGAATTGCCTCTGTAGGTGGTGTTTCCTGCTGATGATTGATGGGTGTTTTTCTGGTTATTTAATGGCAGTCCTTAGAAAACCTCCCGTGGAAACTTTAGGAGGCTCGTGGGGGGGCTTGCGCCTGTCGGTGAGGGATGGAGCAGCTGAGCTCTCTGCTCTGGCCACATCGTGTTTCCCCCCCATCGAAGCTCCTGTGTCCAGGCTTGTGCCATGCACGGGTACCAGAGCAGGGTGAGGGGGCAGGGAGGGGTTATTATGATTGTACTTTGCCCCCTTCCAGCACTCCCAGTCCCCCAAAGCTCTGCCTGCATCGGTGTGTTTAATAGCGATGCCGACCCAGGGGGCTGCATTAAGTGGCAGCGATCAGTGCCTCTCGTTACAGGGGGGAAGCCATCTTCCTCCCCGGGCTCCTCTTTCTAACCTCACGTACGCCCTGCGCTGCTCTGGACCCGCATCCCCCGGACACTGCTGCCAGCACCGGCAGGAGCTGGGGTTGTGGGTGCTCCCAGACTGGCCGTGTCACTGGCAGTTAATTTTGAGTAATAGCCCCCACTTTCACAGTTTGGCATAGGAGCACTGAGGCGATCATAGAATCATAGGGTTGGAAGGGACCTCTGGAGATCATCTAGTCCACCCCCCCTGCCAGAGCAGGGCCACCTTAGAGCAGGTTGCACAGGAACGCGTCCAGGCGGGTTTTGAATGTCTCCAGAGACGGAGACTCCACCACCTCTCTGGGCAGCCTGTTCCAGTGCTCTGCCACCCTCACAGGAAAGAAGTTCCTCCTCATGTTGAGATGGAACTTCCTATGCTCAAGTTTGTACCCATTACCTCTTGTCCTGTTGCCGGGCACCATTGAAAAGAGCCTGGCCCCATCCTCCTGACACCCACCCTTTAAGTATTTGTATGTATTAATAAGGTCACCCCTCAGCCGTCTCTTTTCCAGACTAAACAGACCGAATTCCCTCAGCCTTTCCTCATAAGAGAGGTGTTCCAGTCTCCTAATCCTCTTGGTAGCCCTATGCTGCACCCTCTCCAGCAGTTCCCTGTCCTTCTTGAGCTGGGGAGCCCAGAACTGGACACAGTACTCCAGGTGTGGCCTCACCAAGGCAGAGTAGAGGGGGAGGATGACCTCCCTCGACCTGCTGGCCACACTCTTCTTGATGCCCCCCAGGATGCCATTGGTCTTCTTGGCCACAAGGGCACATTGCTGGCTCATGGTCATCCTGTTGTCCACCAGGACTCCCAGGATGAGATTCCCTGATTCCCCTCCAGCGCTGCCTGCTCCCGGCCGGGTGATGACCAGGCTGGGAGCAGCCCAGTGGCTGCAAACCCTCCTCTTCCTCGGCTGCACGGAGGGCTGAGGGCCCGACACCCGCCTCCCCCGGCGCGGTCCCCTCCGTCCCACCCTTCCTTCAGCCCGGGGTCTGTTGGGGCAGTGATGACCCAGCTGGCGGATGGCTGTTGGTGTGCAGGAGGTTCTAATGGCTGGTTCCCGGGGCCGCGTTTGATTGATTTCCCAGTTGCGGCTGCCTGGGGCTTTGCTGCGCGGTGGGTGGGCGGCGGGCAGGGTGGGTGGCACAGCCTTGTGCCGAGCCGTGCTCCCCCGGCCCTGCAGCACCGCTCCCCACGGGGACACATCCCCCGTGTCTGGGTGGTGGTGTCGGGATAAGCCCCCTGGGGGGGTACCCATGGGGGGGTACCCGGGCTCAACCACAGCCTGTGCTACGGCTTGTAGTGCTGGCGGGGGCCGGGGGTGGGGGCTCCAGCTGAGCCTTGGCAAGGCTGTGCCCAGCCCGGTTGTGCTGAGTGATGATCCTCATCTTCCCACGCAGCAGCAGTTGGGGAAACCACTTAATTAAGACTATTTAATGGCAATGGTAGCTGGTGCTGTTAAGCTTCCTGGACCCACAACAGGCTGCTTCTATTAATCCAGCGGCTCGCCTGTGAGTCGGGGAGGGTTTGTCAGGCTCCACAGGTCCCTCCCGGTGATCAGCATGCTGGTGACATGCCCATGTTTTTTCCTAAAGCTCCCTTGGAAAATTACTTGTTGCTTCGCTATTTCTGCGCCACAACGCTCCTGGTTGTGGATGCTTGTTTTCCCCTCCTCCCTCCTTTTCAGCGTCGTGGCATTTTTACCCCCCCCCTTTCTCTCTCCCATCTGCAATCTGTTGCGTTTCACTTTCTCCTTGTGCCCGGCGACCCTGAGAAGCCCAGCCAAGGATAAACATCCCATTTATGTCACAGCAAAGATTTATACCTGGCGTCTCCGGCACAAGCCAGGTGAGCGCTGAGACCTTTTCCATCACATCCGTGGGTTGCGATTCATCACGGCAAAGCATCTCGGCACCCTGGCGCATGCGGTTGGGATTTATCCGCTGGGACAGCCGCTGCTGGGTGGATGGAAGTGAGAGGCGAAGGCAGCTGTCGCCGTTGTCTCGCTAATAAATGGAAGATGATCAGCAAAAAGAAAATACGATGCCCCTGTTCTGGGGCCTGCAGAGCTCTGACGGCATTAGGGGTTTGATGGGCGCTGAGGACTGGCTGATGGATGCCTCTGGCCTTGTTTTCCCATGGGGTTCTCATGTCTCCTGGTGTCCCCGTGGTTTGCCGTGTCCTTTGGGCTTTCCCCACCACTGTATGCAGGTTTGATGGTGCAGAGCCCTCCTGCTGCCCTGCAGGTGCCGGATGGCTGGCAGTCCCCAGTGCTCCAGGGGTGATGCCGCAGTGGCCGTACCCATCCTCATCCTCTTCCTGCTGACACCCTGGCTGGGCATCGCCTGAGCGGCTCCTCTCAGGGACGGCTTTGGGGACAGACGGGCAATTGGGGTGTAAACCTCACTGCTGCCTTCATCGCTCTCCCCGCAGGCAGCGACGCGACGGTGGCTGCCCGGGGCAGCTACGCAGCGCCTGGCCGCAAGCCGGCCGAGGGCAGCGAAGACACCGGTGGGGACACCGACAGCCGCGACTACGCTGCCGAGAGCGGGGTCAGCAGGAGCCCTGGTGAGAGCTGCGCTCCTGCGTGCTTGTGCGTGCTTCTACGTGCTTGGAAGGGGAGGGCTGAGGGGGTCACGAAGCCAGCAGCCAGAGGGTTTTTTCTGCTTGACACGCAGCACGGAGTGATGCTGAGGGATTTCACATCGCAGAGCACCGGTGCCCGCTTCCCGAGCCGCTTGCCTGCTGTTTTACACTGCACCGTGGGATTTGCTGATGGGGAGGTCCGGGGTGTTGGTGGGATCAGGGGGAGACATTGAGGGGGATCCCCATCCCTTCCCCTGCGTGCGGGGAGGAGAGGCAGGATCCTGCCATACTTTTCCTTGCAAAGAGTTCTTTTATGGTCCATGGGAAGACATGAATTTGAGAAGGCCCATGCACAATGTGAGAGCGGCAGGTGGAAAAAGGAGTAGGCTCAGTACTTCCCAGGCTAATTTTAAGTAGAGATGAAATGCAACCGAGTTAGGACCCGAAGTAAAAGTATTTTTCACGACAAGGCGCTGCTAGAGGAGCAGGCAGGAGCCAGCCCTGCCTGTGGGAGCCCATGCCTCGCTGGTGGGTGCCTGGCTGGGGATGTCGCTGCTTCTTTCATGAAAACTTGATGTGCTATGAGCTATTGTAAATGGCTGTGGTATGAATGGGTGGCCGACAGCATTCGGCAGGGCCTGAATTCTCCCCAGCTGCCTCCAGAAGGGGAAAGGCACTTGCAGAGACCACTTTTCATCTAGGAGCTGAGCTTGCAAATTTGATTGGTGAAGCTGAAAATGTCTGGAAAACATCCAAGTCCTCTTTAATTCCTTGTGAGAGAAAGGAATATTCAATGGCTGGATAGTCGGGTAATAGCTGGAGAGGGGCATTCAGGGCTGCCCGGGCTTCTGCCGTGGAGAGATGGTGTTTTAATTCATTTTTGGGTGGATAACCCTTGTGAGGGTGCACTGGCGTCCCATCGCTGCCTCGGGATGTGCGTGCACCCCGGGGGGATGCTGTGCAGTGCTGATCCTGGGATCTTGCTGCCCATCGGGCGTGTGCGAGGACGGGGACGTGATGGGCAGGAGGACGGGGGTGTGATGGGCATCGCATTGATGCCCGCGGATTTTTTCACCTCCCAGCTCAGACCAGCTCCTGGCCGCAGCCACATCCGTCCTCCTTGTTCCACTTCTCCTGTGTCTCCCGCTTTTGCAGGCGGATCGGCATGGCACAGGATCCCGCTAGTGAAACGCTCCCTGCTCCAGCCCGGGCTGTACCTGCTTCCCGCAGCGCTGGCCCCAAAAGCGTGGGGGGCTGAGCCGCTGTCTCAACACACACCACCTCCATCCATCAACCAAACCTCTCTCCGCTGCCTCCAGCTGCCCTTCCCTGGCCCATTCTGGCTGTAACCCTCTCCACAACACAAACAAAACCCCTGGGGCCCGAAACGCCGTTGCTAATTGTCCCCTTTCCTTGCAGGCGTGAAGAGGACCAACTCCCTGCAAGCCCAACGGCCACCCCCGCCAGTCACTGCTGGCCCCGCTCCTGGTCCTGGTCCAGCAGCATCCACAGGTAGGATGCGATGGGGATGCAGCCAGGATGCTCGGTCCCTGGGGGGGACGTTCCGATGCCCTGCCATGGGCACAGACCCCCCTGCTCGGGGCAGCGCTGGTGCTGGGGTGGGAGAGGGATGGAGAGCCTCACACAGACGAATGCCCCAATAATGCTGCATCTGTTCCCAGCTCCGCCGGCAGCGGGAAGACCGGGTCCCGGGGCGGCCGGCCGGTTCCCGGAGAGACAAGGTAAAATGCAGCCACCTGCGAGGGGCTGGGGGGAGCAGAGTGTGCTGGGGACTAATGGGGTCCCTCCCGCAGCGAGCCCACCGTTGGGCCCCCCAGAGCCGGCCCGTGCCGCCGCCAGGGAGGAGCGAGGAGGGGGCTNAGCCCCCCGCCATCCCGCCGGCACCCACTGCCCCGCTGCGGCAGCCCCCCCAGGAGGAAGAGGAGGAGGACGCCAACAGCTACGACTCTGATGAAGGCAGTATGTAGCTGGGATGACTGGCCGGAGGGGAGGGAGCGGTTTCTTTGGGAAAGCTGGGATTTTGAGGAGGTGGGTGCTGCAGGACTGTGACTCACACCGTAAGGTCGTGGGTCTCTGGCAGGGAGAGCCCCCGGGGAATCCGCTTCCCTGCGGGGCTTGGAGCTGGGGCAGGGTCTCGCGGGCTGGCCCTGCTCAGCCGTTTCAGCACAGCTTGTGGGATCTGCAGTCGGTTTTGCACCGAATGACTCAGCTCCGAGGTGTGCTGGTGTGGGCTCTGCGCTCACGCGACTTTCCCATTTCCAAACTTGAGTCCCGAAGGCGGCTGCCTCTTTCCATCAGAGCGTCTGCGCTGCGAGAAGCACCACTGGGCTCCTCTGTAGGAAAGGCTTGGTGCCTTCAGTACCTTTATGCCAAGAGATGTTGGTGTTTAGTTATTTGCTTCCCAAAAAGGGAATTTGCTGCATGACGGTGAGCATCCATGGCAAGGCAGTGCTTCACCTCTCCAGCCTGTTCCCAGGATGGGGAAGATCTTCTCTGGCCAGGAGCGGGGGCAGAAATTGTGCTTGGATGGGAGCAGATGGACCCAGCTGAGGTTCTGTGCTCACTCTTCATCCCTGTGATCTTTTTTTGGTGACCATGTGAAGACAAGCATGAGCTGGTTTCCAACAAGTCAAAACGGGGGCCAAACGCAGAGCCCCAAGCCTTGGGAGGAGATGCTGGCCACCCGAGTTGAAACACCTTCTCAGGGTGTTCCCGGGGTGGCATTGCTGCCCTGAGCTGTGCCCAGAGAAGAGTTTGTACCGTTACATCCTCCTTTGCGTGGGAATATTAAAGTCAGCTCCAGAGCCCCAGGTGCCCTCCTTGTACCCTGGGCAGTTCCACCTCCGTAAAGCTTTGATGACCAGAGCTCGTCAATCTGGATGGATTTGTGTGTGGCAGTTTGGCTGATGCTGGCGTGGACCTACATGCTTTTCCCATTTTTGGCTTGGCATTTGAACCGCGGATCTTTCTAATCACTACTCATCAGGGCTGATTAAGCAGTTATTGGCTGGGGTTTTAACGAGGTCCTGTTTCCACCTCCTCTTTCCCCCCTCCACTGTCAGCTACGCTGGGAGCGCTGGAGTTCAGCCTGCTCTACGACCAGGAGAACAGCTCGCTGCACTGCACCCTCATCAAGGCCAAAGTAAGTGGTCCTCTCTTCCCCCCCGCCCCCCTTATTTCACCAGTTTAAGTCCGGCTGGCTCCCAGTTTCCCCAGTGCGATGGGATGGAAGCGGTGCGGGGGCTGGAAGAAGCTGCTCCACCAGGACACCCAGCCCGGGCTGGCACCGCTGCTCCTGGCTGGGAAGGAGAATTCTGGGGGGCTCTTCCTCCAGTGGGTCTGATCTGTCTCGGGGCAGAGCGCGAGGCTCTTGACTCGCTGAACACATTTTCTCTTTACTGAGTTGCTTCATGGGTAGCTTTTTCTCGTCCCTGGCTCTGCTTAAGGAGGATTCCTGCACCGCGTTTTCTTTATTATCTTTCAGGGCTTAAAACCAATGGACTCAAACGGCCTGGCGGATCCCTACGTCAAGCTGCACCTCTTGCCTGGAGCCAGCAAGGTGAGGCTTTGCCTGGTTTTGGGTGTGTTTTGGGCTGAGGATGGAGCAGAGGCTTCTCAAAGCCCCCCAGGGTCCCTTCCCTGCGTCAGACTCCCTCCCCTTGACTTCTCCGCGCAGTCGCTCGCTGCTGCTGTTTCACCCGGGAGGTATCTCTGGAAAGTGATGATGCTTGCAGATGTCCTCCCGTACCCGAGGAACAGCTCATCCCGCAGGCAGGGATCTGCTCAGGGATGGAAGGGAGCTCCGGAGGAGGTGACGCTCTTAATGCATCGCAAAACATCTGACACCAAATCTAATTATTACTGGAGTTTGAAAGATCCATTTGCTTTGAAGCTGCAGTGTGCTCTCATTAGAGCTGTGAAGAAATAACCATTGAATAAACTCTGAGTAAACTGCCCCCTCATTCAGGAAAACCCTGGAAATCTCACTCCCCAGCCTGGCTAAGCTGATCTTGGTGGGGAAACCTTTGAGGAAGGGATGGCCACTGTTGGTGCAGTGCCCGAGGGATGCTGGATCCTTGCTTGGGAGCTGCAAAGCTCTTTCCTGCAGCAGAGTTTTGCTCAGAGGAACTAAGCGTAAAGCAAGGGGGAAAACTGATAATAAAACCATTGGATTGATATTTACAGATTCACTTTATGTGCAGGGACTTTCTGGCCGCCTTGTCTCGCGCAGAGTTAAATCAAGGTGTCGTGGTCTTGGGAATTGCTTTGATTTCTATTGCTCTCTTGTTTGCTGATCTTTCTTTTAATCTTTCGCTGTGCATGTGTGTTTGTGGAAAAACACGTGAACAAGTGACAGAGCTCCTCATTTCCTAAGCCGTCATCTCCTTTAGACCATGAGAGCCATTACCCAAGCCCCACAACAGTCTGTCCAACTCTTTCTCATGCAAGTGTCCTTGAGGGAGTAGACCCCTGGCAGTGAAGAAGGCTGGGCGGTGAAGGATGCCCTGGCCACTGCAGGTGACAGTGTCCCCAGTGCTTGCATAAAGGTCCACCTTGTCGGGTCGGTGATGCTCACCTGGAGTTGATGGCTCGCCGGCGCGACAGCCTCAGCAGGCAGCGGTGACGTCCTGCAGAGTCCTCCGTGCCCCAGTCAAACCACCTCTTGTGAGCCAGACGTGATGGAGCATCTGATTTACACTCCTCTGCCAGGAGCCTAAATTTAGGTGGGGAGGAGTAATTATGCCCTGTTTTGTTTTGATGCCACAGTCAAATAAGCTGAGGACGAAGACTCTGCGCAACACCCGTAACCCGGTGTGGAACGAGACCCTGGTGTACCACGGCATCACAGATGAGGACATGCAAAGGAAAACGCTCAGGCAAGCAGAGCTGGGGTGTCCTGCAGGATGGTGGGATGGGGACCGTGGGTCTGCTCGCACGGAGCATCCCAAGCCAGCCTTCCTCAGGAGGGCACCGGCAGCAAAGCGCAGGTGTTGATAGAGCACCTGGAAATGCAGAGTTTTTTATCAAAATCAGCATCCTTCCCATGAACATGCTGACTTTGGTCGTCCTTCTTAAAAAGAGAAAGAAAGGTATTTTGACCCCGTCACTTAATACTAAATTATTGGCATTATTATTATTCTTACGCGCATAGACATTTGTGTATTGCGTATCTGTGCATGATTTGACACTGTCCCAGCAAAACATTTAGATGTCTCTAAAATTTTTGGCATTTCCTTCCTACAGAAATTTCTACCTTTTGATTTCTTGCCCCGTCACAGAGCGCATATTAAAAACGCTGATTTTTCTGGTAAAACAAGTTCTGTTTTCTGACCGCTTTTGGCCAGAGGAGAGCCAGATGGATGGTGCTTTGCTTTGCCCACCCCTCAGCAGTGGTGGTTTTGTGCTCCGGAGTCAGGTACTGCTCCAGCCTGGCTGATGTTCACCTTTCCTATTCCCTTCAGGATCTCCGTGTGTGATGAAGATAAATTTGGCCACAATGAGTTTATTGGAGAAACTAGAGTTTCCTTGAAAAAACTCAAAGCCAATCAGAAAAAGAACTTCAACATCTGTTTGGAGAGAGTAATACCAGTGAGTTTCTGTGAAATGTCTTTCTGCTACCTTTCACGTTGAGGTTGCTAACAAATGTGGAGCTGGTGGTGAGCTTGGAGCTGGAACCAGCCGAGAGCTGTCGGTGCCTGACTTCACTGGCATCTTTAGAGTTGGATTCCTAACCATGTCTGGGCTGATGTGGCATGTCAAGGCCAGGAGATAAAAGCGTGGTGGGAATCCAAGGGAATTGACTCCAGGGACCTCCCTGGTGGCCGCAGATCTGCTGGCGTTGCCAGCCTGTGCTGGTGTACGTCACTGTGGAGGAGACGGCAGGTTGCTCCATCCCTGAGCTCTGCTCCCCTGTGCTGTGGGTGAGGTGCTGACTCTGCTGAGGTGAAGGATGATGGAGCAGATGAATGTGCCTGAGCCTCCTTCCCCTCCAGAGGCCAGTGAAATAGCTGGGGTGGGCTCCCGGGGGTGTTTTTGCTGTACGACGGTGCTTCTCCCAGCTGTGGTTGCTCACGGCAGCCTCTCTTTTTCCCTTCCCCATCCAAGATGAAGCGTGCTGGAACGACCGGCTCATCCCGTGGGATGGCACTGTATGAAGAGGAGGTAAGAGTCCTTGGAGGACAACATGCTCCATGTAATTTTGCCTGTCATCTCTCATGTATGAGCCCTCTTTAGAGTCTTCCTCGCTCAGTCCCCATGTCCCCATCTCTGGTTGCGTCCCCTTGCAGGTAGATCGTGGCGGAGACGTGGAGGAGCGTGGGAAGATCCTCGTGTCCCTCATGTACAGCACCCAACAGGGCGGCTTGATCGTCGGCATCGTACGCTGCGTGCATCTAGCAGCCATGGATGCCAACGGATACTCAGACCCTTTCGTTAAACTGTAAGTGAAGAGCTGGGGCTGGCGTAGTGCGGTAACACGTCGTCATGGAGCCACCCACTGTCCTTGGGCAGTAGCTGATGCTCTGAGAGCTCCTTCCAAAACCACTGGAGAGAGCAGAGCGTTTCCCAAGCACCTCGAGACCTCTTGCAAGACTAAGCTGCCCACCCGCGGTGCCTGTGCAAGGTGGGAACGCTCTGCTTGAGTGCCCCTGCTGTGGCTGAAGCTGGGTGAGACTGACCCAGCCCTTAGGTCCATCCACTCCCTGTAGGTTCCAAATGCTGAGACCCAACCCTGTAACTGCAGAGCTGGAGGACAAGAGATCCTTCTCCCCAGCTCTGACCCATCATGGCTGCAGGACAGGGGTGGCTTGATGTCCCTCTGTGCGTGACGAGGAGCCCAGGGATCGCCCTGCTGTCCCTGTCCCGTGCCACCTCTCCGCTGCAAACAAATTGGCTTAATTAATACGGACGATGGTGTTTGTGAGGTTCGTGCCGGTGATGCCGTGCTGCGGCAGGGAGCGGGTCTCCCCCAGCAGCAGCACACCCGGCGGCGCTCTCGGCGGCGGATGCAGGTGACGGTCGAGCGGCGCTTGTCGGGTGGCTCCTGCGAACACGGGGGAATAAGATCGTTTTAACTCGAATCTCATAAACTGTGACACGGAGAGGACCCTGCAGTCATTCCCGGTTGTGGTTTTCATTGCTGTTTTCTCCTTGCCTTCAGGAAAAAAACCTCTGTTCTGCCTAAAACTCATACAATAACTCTCGTGTTGAACATTCTGCACATCTTTTTGTAGCTGAGTGCAGCTGGGTAGTTTCCCTTCTCACTCTCACTTTTTTTTTATATTTTCCATTCCCACAAACTGAAGATGGTGGCTTTCCATTTTCAAATCAACTTCCAACGCAGATCTAATTAATGCCAGCTCTACGATTTAGTTCTGAGTCTGCAGCCAGGCTGCGAAGCCCAAACCCTAACTTTTCCCACGTTCTCTCGGTGAACCTAACCTTGGCCGAGCACACTAGTTTGCGGGGTATTAAACACTAATGGGCTATTTTTAGCTTTTTTCTTTTTTTCCCATGTTTCTCCCCATCTCTGCATGCGTTCACACATCCTTAGCTGGGTTTTCCAGTGGCCAGGCTCGGTGACCAGCCGTGCAATTGCCTCCATCTGCTGGTGACCATCCCAGCTGCTCATTTTCCGTGTTCCCTGACTGTTTCAGCTATTCCACGCTGTCGGCCTCGGCAGGTTTCTCCCCAGCAAAACGCAGAGTTCACCCACTTTTGCTCCATAAAACGTCTCCAACTGTTTCTTTTAGCATGGCTTGGGGAAAGGAGACTTGTCCCCGGTGCGTGGTCTGGAAGGACGCCCAGGCTCGCTGCTTTCTGGTGTCTGAACGCTACCCAGCTGCTCTGAGCAAGAGATGCTCCCCCAGAAAGGTTTCTGCCGAGCTCGGCGCTCTGCGCAAAGCAGGTCTTTGTGGTTTCCCATGTCTCGTCTGGCACTCCAGGGGGAAAAATAAAAAATTATTCAGGATTTTACTCATTTTACGCTTATTTTAGATAATTTTAGAAGGTGGGAAGGGAGACTAGTTAACCCGTTTCTTTGCCTTGAATATCTTCAGTTGCTTTTTTTTCTAGCCCAAAACCTCACTTTTTTTGAGCTTATAATCTCACGCTCCTCTTGCACTTGAGTTTTGAGCTGTTTTCTGTTGCCCTCAGTTGGCTGAAACCCGACATGGGAAAAAAGGCCAAGCATAAGACACAGATTAAGAAGAAAACATTGAATCCTGAGTTTAATGAGGTAAGCACGGATCTAATTTTTATTATTGTTAAATCAACTTAGCCAATTACGATGTTGTGCGAAGGAGGTGGAAGACAAACTCCCCGAGATTTGGTTCCTCGCTCAGCCTCCTTTTCCCCCTTCTGCACCCAGGAATATTTTAGGAATGAGTTTGCTGTGGGAGATCTCACCAGTTCGGTGCCGGGCAGCACGGTACACACCGGAACCTCCCTGCTGCCGACTCCGTGTCACCCCGGCTGGGTACGTGGGTGGGGATGAGCATCCGTGGGGGGTCCCACGGCTGGTGCTGCCTTGGTGGGACACCTGCAAAGTGCTCACTTAGATACAAGGGATGAGCTTGGCTTATGGGTTTGTGCAGCGTGCTGTGATCCTGGGAGGAGAGGTGCGGCGTGGAAGGAGCATTTGTCCTCATGAGCGTGTTTTAAATATCCTGGATTTTGAATTCAGGCTATACAGAGAGATCACTTGCAACTGCAGGACGCTTGGGGTGATGTGGGTGTTCTCCTTCTGCAGGAGTTCTTCTATGATATCAAACACAGCGATCTGGCCAAGAAGTCACTGGACATTTCTGTCTGGGATTACGACATCGGGAAATCGAATGATTACATTGGTGAGCTGCAAGTCCCTGCATTCTGGGGTGCGGTTTTGGTGCCCGATATAGTGCTCACTGTGCGGGAGGGATGATGCGCAGGTCGCCTGCCCTCTGAGGGAACCCCAGGCTGAGCTTTGAGGTGGGACCATGCAGGTTGGTTGGGCACCATCAAATACAGTACGCCCACTGTACTGCCCCATCTCCAGCATCCCACGGGGTCTTCTGTGCAGGCAGAGCAGCTCTAGTTGTTTCCACTACATTCGAAATGCAGGAGGTGGAGAGAAATGCCCCAAACGCGGGGTTTGTCCCCGTGGAAATGGTTTACTGGAACATCAGCGTCGTCTCTGAATATGATGACTCTTCTCCTTTTCTTCCAGGCGGCTGTCAGCTCGGCATTACGGCTAAAGGGGAGCGCTTGAAACACTGGTATGAATGTTTGAAGAACAAGGACAAGAAGATTGAACGCTGGCACACCCTCCAAAACGAGAACCACATTGCCAGTGATTAAAGGGAGCCACTGCCCGAACGTCCCCAAACGGCCCATCCTCTGCCAAGCCCCTGTAGATCTCCAATGTCCGTCTTCCAGCGCAGTCACGCCTTGCTACACACCTCTGGTCCCAGGGCAGCAACGCTTTTCTGCCTCCTCCAAGCATCCTCTGTGCCCTCTCCTCACCTCCTCCCAAAAACTAACCCAGATCTTTTGTATTCACTTCCTTTGTGTTATTTTTTTTTGGGGGGGCAGGGGATAGAGGGGTCGTTGAGTTATCCTGGTGTGTAATTTTGTCAAGCAATAGTTACCCTCTGACTGTTCCTCTTTCTCACTAGTCTCACGCACGCCGTGATAGCCTTCCTGTTGTGTGTGTGATGCTCTGTGTTCCTCCAGCCTCCGCTCGCGTGGCTCGTCCCGTCGCCGCCAGCTCGTGGCTCCTTCATCGCCCAGCGGGATGCGTGGCCACCGGCCCGGCCGTGCTCTCGTCTGGCGTCGGTGGGGGGGGCGATGAGTGCTGGTGTCGGAGCATCAGCCTGTTCTGCTTGTGTGATATCAATACCTCAGTTGCAATAACGAAAAAGCTGTTTGGCTTTGGTGTGGGTCGTAACCGTAGCCTGGTATCTGTGTTGTTGTGATTCGGCTAAAGCCTGTGTCACTGATGTCATCCCGCAAGTCCTGCTTGAGCTTTAGTTCTGATTCAGTACACTTGAGCAATATTACGGTACATCCTTTGCTGAGAAGATCCACCAATAACACAATAAGGAGAGCCAGGGAGACACTCTGTGCACGCAAGGAAACGGAGATTTGGGTTGGTGCGTGTTCGTTTCCAGCCGCCACGTGCGGTTCCTTTCACCCGAGGAACTTGCTGTCAGAGCCCACCCCCATCTGAAGCTTGTTCCTACCTCCCCTTTGGCCCTAGCTGCGCAGTAGTGACTAGCCGAACCCCGAGGGCAGGCCCTGGGCCCTCCATGGGCTACCCTTGCCATTGCCAACCGTTTGCCGTACCAAATGCAGGAGGGAAGCTTGAGGGAGAAGATACTTCCCACCAACTCGCTGATGTGCGCAAGGATTATTGCTTTAAAATACCACAAATACTGAAATTAGCTGGAACAGTTAGAGGTCTTCCAAACTTTGGGGTTGTTTTTTTTTGTGTGGGGGGTTTGTTTGGTGTGTTTTTTTT
>VYZM01020713.1:924687-938720 GCA_013398915.1 Dromas ardeola | reverse complement strand
GGGGGGCATTTTTAGGCTCCATTTCCAGCAGATCACCAGGTGCTGGCCCCAGGGAAGGGCACACCGGGATGGTGGGGAGCTCCTGGCACGGCGGCGGGCGGTGGTTCCACAGGGGTCGTGCCCCAGTCCTGGGCAGGGGGACATGGATGGTGGCCTCGCCTCTCCGGGGACACCCGCGCCCTCCCTGTACCCCAGCCGAGGAGGGCGGCTGCGTGGCGGGTCCGGCGCCGATGCCCAGAGCCAGCAGCAGATGTCACTGATGCTCCAGGTATGGCAACGGGAAGGACGGGCAGGAGGTGCCGGAAGGATACCCACGACCGGGGCCGGTGTTCCCTCAAGCTCTCTCCATCCTGGTGTCATCGGTATCATCCCTCGGTATGGGATCGGCCACCCCTCGGTATCATCCATCTTGGTGGTGGTGATGGGACCCCCCCCAACACCTTCAGCAGCTCCCGTTTTGGTGGTGGCCCCCCCCCAGATGCAGTCTCCACACAAGCTGTTGCTGAGCCTCGGTGGGTAACAGCCCTGTGGGGGGTGGGGGTGGTGGTGGTGGAGCTGCCCCAGCCCCATGGCTGCTCCCACACACCGCAGGTTTAACCCGTGGTTTCCCCAAGGCCAGGCCAGTGCTGGTTCTTCAAGAGAGGTCTATGGTCAGTTAAAGCTCCCTGAGGTGTCTACGCTGGTGAGACACCACCACAGTGCATTGCAGTTGGCTTGGAAATAATTGCCCAGGAGAGACCTACAGGCCAGGGTCCACCTTCCTCCCCTGAGCCACCGGTGGTCAGCTGGACTCATCTTGGAGCAAAAAGGTCAAAATGGCAAGTTAGATACCACTTTGTGGTAATTGGGTTGTACGTATAAGAGCAGCAGCAGTGATTGGTATAGAAAATCACCAAAATTTTTAAAATTGTTATATGGTACTAACTGTATGTACTGCTCTTAATGAAGACCTTGAGCTGTCCCACCAGTCAGGAGACCTCATGTTCTCGTGCACGGTGGCAGGAAAACAACCAGAGGTTAAATATACACAGCAGTGATTGAACTGTCTGAGGCGATCTCCTCTTTGGGGTCAAACTCCAAGGAAAAGGAGAAAAATCACACTAGCTCCTGGTGAGCTGCAGGATGTGTTGGCACATCTTCAGAGGACAAGGAGAAGGGACGGCTTGTGAGGACAACAAGCACAAAGCTCTTTGATTATGTCATGCTGGATGCTAAGAGACTTGAGCAGAGAAAAATGGGTCATTTTCCAGAAAGGGTGAAGCTATATGCGTGCTCTCTCCCAGTAACTGCCAGTGGTGGTATTTCAGGTGGGGTGGGTGGAAGAAGGAGCAGACCACCATGCCTGTAGTCACCTGCTGCGCTGATAACAGCAGGGACAATTGCATCCCCCTTTTTCTGCGGCTAAAGCTTGTTCTCTTCCAAACCTTTAGTGGCAGGAAATAGTTGGGGCTTTGTCCTCTGGAAAAATAGTTCCTGGAGATGTCTAGCAGCCTTAAAATTGAGCTTTAATTTCCTTTTGTTAGTGTTTTTCAGCATGAGAGCTTCCCCTTGATTTTTCCTCCCTGCTACTGCCTGATGTTGGTGCGGCGAGTGGCCAGCAGAGAGGTCTCAGCCAAGAGGTCCCAGCAGAGAGGCCACCCAGCTCCGGCTGAGCACCAGAGTGAGCATCTCCCATATCCCCTGCAATTAAGATGCCGCCTTGATTGATTGTGGGCGAGGCAGCGCCAGCTGTGGTCGGCTGTGAAGTCCTGAATGGAAAGTGCTTCAAAAGAGAGAAAGAGGCATTTTGAGGGAACCCATGGGGATAAGAGAGGGTCCTTTGTTCCCCCTGATTGATATTTCTGCTTCCATTTTCTTCTCAGCCTCTCTGAAAAAGAAGCCCTTGGATTGGAAATTGCACTTGATCAGGACCATTATTTGCATGTTCTGCTTTTGTAGGTAGCTTTACAGTTTTAATTACATCTCAGAACATCTGAATCGTTCTGCTGTTCCAACCAGTTTCCTTGCGTGCTAATTAGATTTAGACCTTCGGTGCAATCAATAGATTCTCATCTCGGTACTGGCCAAGCCAGTCATGACCAGTAATTTACAGCTCTAGTTGTTCTGAAATCAATACAGATTTGCTCTTCATTGAGAGGGCTGTAAAACACGGGTGACAGCAGGCACGCTAAGCAGTTGACATGGAAGCAGGTCCCTTGCTGGTCTTGGAGAGTGGCCAGTACAATCAGAGAGGAAAAGCTACGGGACTGGGGAGCGGAGCAGACCGCTCCCGCTAAACGAGCACCGGGCTGAAGATGTTGACAAAGTGTTGGCCTCTTCCTCCTCTCCTGGAGCAGGAAATGCAAAATACAACGTATGGCCAAATGGCTCCTCTCCAGGATGCACGTCACTCCAGAAGGTCATGGCAGCACCCGATGACCCAGCCCATGCCAGCATCATATAGTGCCCTCTTCTAACCTCTCTCCTTGGGTGCAATTCATAAAAAGAGCATATTATGGTGCTCTCATAACACATCCTGCATGATCCCGAGGTGTTAGCAGGGCACTGAGGCTTTCCTGCTGCACTGAGCAGGAGAGAAACCTTCCACGGCTTTCCACCTTCTGGGGGAAAAAAAAGGAAAATAAATAAAAGCAAACTTCTACTATTTAACATTTCACTTAAAAAATAGAGAAGCTCAACTAAATAAATCCCTCTTCCATCCGCTTTCAAGCCCAGCTTTTCAAAAAGCCTGCAGCTAGAAATCTCTTTATCTCATAGGGAACAGATAACGATGTAATTATGAGCTCAGATCAATGGCTTTCATTCCGTCGGTGCTCACCCTAAAAATAAACCATTATTCTTTCACTCAGATGCACCGAGCTGGGGCTAGCATCTCCTCTGGGCTACTGGTCCAATGCAGAACCATTTATGAGAGACACGGGGCTGGAGACAGTCTACGGTGGGGTCTGCAGAGTCCACAAAGCCTTTCCCTGGGGGAAACTGAGGTTTCGGCTCGTCTCATTTCTGCAGGGTAATGTTGGGTCTCCTGTGCGAGGGGCCAACGAAGACGCCTGGGTGATGCTCACCTCCTCCCGGCCACCTCACAGGGTCATCTCCACATCCCCGCTGCGCTGTGGAGCCATGTTTTAGTGGTGGTGTGGGTTTCATCAACTTTCTTGGGAAAGAAAAATCCAGAGAATAAATATCAGCTTTTTTTATTGCATGCTGCATAATAGGAATGTAACTTATTGCCGTTGGAGAGCGGAGTGGTTGGCAGCTACCATAAATCCCCGATTCCAATAGACTCTGCTTGCACTTAAACAAAAGTAACAATGGATGCAGAGGCAAACAACGAGCGTAATTGGAACAGGGAACGGAGTATTTTGATTAATCACAGCTTGAATATTAACTGGGCACAATGATGATTTTCTTGTATAGGCGGAGGCCCCAGAAGGTGTGCCTGGCTCCAGCTGACAGCGCTGGAATAATGAACTGTTGGGGTATTTCTGCTGGGCTGGGATGGGGCGGTCTGGCGCGGCACCCGCACCTCCGGCATGGGGGAACTGCATCGATGCCAGACTCAACCGTAATCAAATTGTGTACCTGCTAATTGCACACCCAGCCCGCCTGCCCACCCTGGCCAACGTCACCCGGCTGGGAAGGGAAAGAAGCATTTAATTAGAAAGATGCAGGTCTGATCTCCTTCACAGCACTCCCGCCGTCCCGTGGCTCTGCTGTTTTCCAACCAACACCATTCGATCAAAGCTTGGCTTTCCCGCTGAGCTCATCTCGGCTGCCGGCAGCCACAGCTTTCCCCTGGGGACCGCGTTTCTGACGAGCAGGATTTTCTGTGTGGTCCTGTGGGTGTTTGGGATGGGTCTCCTCCGGGTGGGACGCATCCCAGCGGGATGGCCGGGTGTTGGAGGTGGGGCGCTGGATACCCGAACCCGGCTGTGCCAGCTCCGGCGGCGATGCTGGAAATGAAGCCACCGCTTTCAGCTCACCTTTCCTAAAAGCATCTCTCTGCAAAGGCTGAGTTGGGCTGTCCTTACTCCGTCTTTGCTTTGATGACATCTTCATTAATCTAATCAACCCAGATTAAATTATGTGACGGCTCAGATTTAAAAAACCCGAAACTGGGACCAGATTTGGATTAAAACGTAGGGTTGCAAGTATGCATGGTTTAGCAGAAAGCAAGCAAGCAAACCAACAAGGGAAAAATCATGACTGAGAAGCCTCTGCAAGACTAAAATTGATGCTGCGGCACCGGAGCAGCCCACGGTCCCCGCGGGGGCGGGAAGGGGCTCTCCCCCACCCTGGTCTCTGCCGTGCAGCTCCAGCCCCTCGCCTCAGGCAGCCGCCCTGAGTCACAGGTGGGAAATTGTGCCTGATTGTCATCCAGGTGGCGTTAATATTAGCCGGGAACAGTTTATTGCGGAACGTGGGCCCGGCAGGAACGCTGTCGGGAGCTGAGAAGCAGCAGGACGTCGCGGAGGCGTTGCCGGGGAGTCACCGCTGCGGAGGGAAATGCAAACCCGTTTTTGCATCCTCAGCACATGATGTAGGCGGCACGCAGAGGGCACCTCTAGGGTACGTTTTGGGGATGCTGGGCAATGAGTCAAAGCCCCTCAACCGACGGCCACGGGCAGAGCCGGCCAGCCGCGGTCCTGCCCCCTCCTCCGGCGGATCAGGCAGTGGGAGCCCAGCGCCTGCCTTCGGAGCTGAATTAAGTACTTATGGAAACATGGAAACTGCAGTTATCTGCTTTGAGAGAGGCGAGCAGGTTTTCTGAATCCATTAGAGCTGCAGCGATAACTGATTTCTCAGGTTTTCTGGCAGCACTGTGGGGGGAAAAAAAAAAAAGAAAAATCTCAACAAACTAGCTCCTTCCAAGCAAAAGGACAAGCAAACTGTCAGAGCAAAAAAGACTCATCTTGTTCGGGTCAAAACTGGAAAATAAAAGCGCTGGCACATGAAAAGCGAAAAAAAAAAAATTACTGTTGAGTCAAAGGGAATTGCCATTGAGGAGAAGCATTCAGGGTATTTGTAAACAGGATGGGCTGAATTTGAGAGAGAAGGAGCCTAAGAAATTCATGGGTGCCTGTATCACTCCTCTTTGTTTCCCAAAGAGGGTCAGCATTATTAATTAAGGGCCAGATAGGCAAAGCTGAATAGCTGAGCGTTATCTACCTGATAAGAGCCCTGCCATGGAAACCCTAAGTGGCACAGCCAAGATCTCAAGAGCCTCAGCAAATCAGTGTTTTATTCAGCCGGCTAACAAAGAGTATTTTCCTTTTAAAATCCAATTTATTCAGATATGCACGACTCCTACTCAGCTGTGAAAGGTAGGCGGGATCTCCAGGGGCTGAATTCAGCGTGTCCCAGCGATGTGCCTTATCTCCAAAGCTCTGCCTGTCCCCAAGGACGGGGTGTTAATGAACTGAGCTCTGCCCTCACCTTGCTGGGGTTCATGCGCAGGCATCGCTTTCATCCCCAGCTGTTTGCTGCTCCACCTGTGTTATTTAATGGCCCGGCCTTGCAACCTTGCTGGGGTCAAGTGGCTGGAAAGTTTTCAGACAAACAAGCCTTTCGTGACAGCCAGGCAGGAGAACTAGGCAGGGAAACCTGCCGAAGTGAAACCCATTCTGCCAGTCCAGAGGAAAGTAGATGAAAACACGCTATATATCCTGAATATACAGTATTTATACCTGAGGCCCCTGAATCCAGCCTGCTCCGTGCAGCAGTTTCTAGCAAGTCCTGGACCACCAGCCTTGTTGCCATATGTGCAGTGGTTTTAATGTACTAGCTGCTGCATCCCGGGCAGGAGGCTCAGAATTATCCCAAAATAGCCCTTTCCTCATGAACGGCTCAGAAACATCCTCCCACCCCGCTGCAGAGGCTCTGCTGCCCAAATAAACAGCTTCTCGATGGAGATGCTGCACTGAGTGATGCAGGGGAGGGGGAGATGCTTGGCGAAGCATGGGCAGCGGAGGGAGCAGGGGCTCGTCTCATGAGGGGGGGTCTCAGGAGAAGCTGGGACCCCTGGGTTGTGTCTTCTCTTGCCAGGAAACCTCCCCACAGCCGGAGTCTTGGCCTTGCCGTCTTCCCAAAACCAACGTTTCCCTCCAGGCTCGGCCTGTAGATGGGCTCAAAATGATTCCAGGATTTGGGGACCTTATTCCTGCCCCGTTTTTCCTGACAAGACCTGGATCCACCTTCATTTTAAGGTTGGCCTGGAGGACAGGTTTTGCAAGGCTGAGCTTGCGGGGGGATGCTCTTACCCGCCGACCTGCTGTGTTGTCAATGCTGGCGGGTTCTGGTGTACCCTGGGATGGTCCTCACCTTCCCCCTACGCCCACCAGGAGCGAAGATTGTGTTGGTGAGGACAAAGACAAGTGATGGAGGCAGCGGTGGCACAGGACACCCTTCCCATGCCGTCCGTATTGTGCGTGTGCCCTGCATGCACAAGGAGAAAGAGCTCCCGATGCTCTGAGGCCCCTTCCTTAGCCCTCCTCTTCCTCTCCCCCTCCCTCTGAGCTTCTTGGACATGAGGACCAGGAATAGCGAGCCCCAGCTTGCTCTTCGGTGAAGGGCTTGAGCAGAACTGTCTGGAACAAGGTCTGGGGAAAAAAAAAAGGAACAACGTTTCCCACAAGAGCGGCTTTTTAATATTAGTGAAAACAGAGCCAAGCATGAATAATTCAGAGCGAGACGTGAGCTCCGTTTTCATATGCAACGGGCAAACAGTTCGGTTTTTATGGCTGTGTTTGCTCAAAGCAGCAAGAGGGTGCGACGGGGGCTTGTACGGGGTCCCGACCGCCCGGCGTGGGCTCACCTCTGCTTGCTGTTGGCTGGACCACCCAAATGATGGCTTCTCCTCCCTGCCTGGGGAAATGCCTTTCCTCCCGGCCACAGAAACACGTGCGAACTCCTAAAAACCCAGTGGTCTCCCCATCATTAATCACCTTGACCCACAGGCCGCTCTGGGCTGCGGCCCCGCTGGGTGCAGCTCTCCTTAGAGAGCAGAAGCACAAAGCAAAGCGCGTTAACCCTCTGCCGAATTAAAAGGGAAAACAAACTCCAGTGTGTCCCGGGTGCGGGGGTGCACAGGGGAGCTCCGGTGCTGAGCCAGCGGGTGCAGGTGACACGTCTTGGCACCCGTGAAGCTTGTCCTACGCCGGAGCAGCTCTCCCCGAGACAGAACATTATCGATTGCTTTTGTTTTACAAGCAATGTCAACGTGATAATATTTGGCAGCAACATTAACGCTGAAATATGAGCTGCACTTGGGCCTTTTTATATTTAATTGTTTGAAAAACGACACGGGGAAGGCATTTGCGCCCTGGCAATCTGCATACCTGTCAGATGGTGCTGCTGGCAGCGCGGGGAGATGCTCATCAACAGGCTGGGGACCTGCCAGGCGCGGCCGGGGGGATGCTGCTGGCACCCCACAGCCCATGTGCCACCCCACACCTTCCTGGTCCCCAGCATCTCATGGTCCTGCAGCATCCATGGGGCGAACAAGGGTGCTGCAGCGTTTCCCACGAGCTCATGGAAGTGGCTGCCGTCCCTGGGGCAGAGCGTGATGGGGACAGTGCAGGGATGTGGGGGCAGCGGTTGCATCGCGGCCACCCATCCATAGCAACAGCCGCCGGCGGTGGCTGGTGCAACGTTTATTCATCCCAGTTTATCTCCCGTGTCTTCTTTTCCTGATCAACTCGAAACACTTGTCACCATCCTATGCGGGGAGCTCGGGAGAAAGGCGGCGTGCAGGGGGAGGTGGAGTGCGCTGGCATTTAATTCCAACAAGGACTTACGCTGAAATAGAGTTAAAAATTACTATCCCGGTGCCAACTAGCCGCAGCTAAGAGTGTGGGAGAGCCGCTGTCGGGGGGTTGCCGGTCTGTCCCTGGGGGGTGGGGGGGTACATTCGCCGCAGGGGTACGGTACCCCCAGCCAGGACCTGCTTTCGGAAAGGCATCTGGTGATGGGGGGAGTGAAAGGTGGCGTAGGCGTTGTGGTATGGGTCAAGCCAAAAGCTTAATAAAAATCCTCATGTGTGTTTCCAGCCCCAGGGGTGCAGGGGGGGCTCTTCGTCGGAGCGTGCCCGGGGGCTAGCGCGCGTCCCACGCTGGAGCACCGGGCTGGCCCATGGCCAGCGCCTCCCAGCACCCGTCAGGATGGGGCTTCGAGGGCTGTTGGCAGCGGGTTGGTTTTAATCATCAAAGTGCAGGGGAGAGGAGACGTGGCGGGTCACCTTGGCCATTCGGCCGCCTGTCGCACATCCTGCCTCTGACCGAACCGAAATAGTCCATCTTGTACCATCTCTGCTTCCCCCCCCACCCTGCTTGCCCCCAGCTTTGCCCCAGCAGCACAGCGAGGACCCCACCATCACCCCTACTTACACCCCCCGACCTGACACCTCTCTTCAGCCTCGGCTGCCACCAGCACTTGAAGAGCATCTCCCTTCCTCNCAATTCACAGTGGTTTTATTATGCTTGTTCGAAAAAGCCTTGCAGCATAAATCAGAAGCCACCGGTTCTTTTACTGCTCCCCAATGACCTCCCTGCGCTCGCTCAGCCCTGTCCGGATGGCAGGAGGTCTGCAAAGGGCGGGGGCTAAAACCAGCAGGAGCACGTGGTGGCCCCCAAGTTTTGGCAGATATTTGGAGGTGCAGCTTCCCTGGCATCGCCTGTCATCTGCATGCTGTCCCCAGGGGGAGGGGATGGCATTCCCAGGATGACAGCGGAGGTCACAACAGCTGAGGACCCTCCACAAGTGCAAACCCAGGAGCGTTAAACCTACTTTCCGAAAAGTAAAGCAAAATGAGCCAGGAGCATCACCG
Source organism: Dromas ardeola (assembly GCA_013398915.1). Taxonomy (NCBI): domain Eukaryota; kingdom Metazoa; phylum Chordata; class Aves; order Charadriiformes; family Dromadidae; genus Dromas; species Dromas ardeola. The sequence goes on along the minus strand of VYZM01020713.1, from coordinate 929,896 downwards.
TGGGCTTCTCCTGGGGACAATGGGAATGGCCTGGGGACATGTCCTTGTGCGGAGGAACTGCCTTTTCCTGCAAGGCAGGGCTCCCCAGCCACCTCCAGGGACTCGGGGACAGCCAGGGGGCTGGGGTTACATGTGCCCCAGTGGGGACCACTGCCCCTCCCGGGCACTTTAATAGCATTAGGCTGACAAAAATGGTTTTCAAAGCCGCTCTTCCCAGCTGCAGCATTTCCAGCTCCATCAGGCTGTCGTGACGTTCGCCCAGCACTTAAGCAATTGGGTGAATTAGAGGCTCAGGCCGGACGCCGGCAGATGCCTGGATTGATTTCCAGCCTTTTTGTGCCATCCACCATGGGCATGTCCCAGTAAATCACAGAGGACGGCTGAGAGCGTTTCTAGCAGTGCTGGGGCTTGGGGACCCGGCATGTGCCAAGGTGCCATCAAGGCCACCTTGAACTTCATGGTTGCCACTTGAAATGTCACAGGAGTGGCAGAAAGCCAGTGCCGATCCCTCTCCGCCAGGGAGCAGCAGGTCTGGGCTGCTGGGGTGAAGATGGCCCGTGTGGGGTTTGGTTTGTGGCTGCTGCTCCTTCCCCTGGGGACCCGGGGCCATGTGTCAGTCCCTGGATGCTGCAGTCCTGGGTGATGCTGCTGTTGGCAGCGCTGGTGACAGACCCACGCCCTGTCTGGGGGGGGACAGGACCTATGACGGGGTGGAAACCCATCAGTCTGCTTTGGCACATGGAAAGGTCAGTCCTTGCCTGGTTAGGAATGTGGTGACCAAAAAGCACCCCTCCTTCAGTGCTGATGAATTAAGCGAGAGGGAGGGAGGCACACATCTGCACCGGGGGGACTTTTTAAGCATTAGTGTGGAAAGGAGCATTTTTAAATGTGCCGACTTATTCATGTCTTTTTTCCTCAGCGTGCAAAGGGACATTTTAAACATAGCAATTTATTTATGTCTTTTTTTTTCCCCCCCAGCTTTTTATTTATTTTATTTTTTTTAGGCAGATACTTATCAGGGCGAGGTGCGACTGGTCCCCTGCATCTATTGCCGCTGAGATCGTGACAGCAGCATCCAGCCAGCAGATCTGGGATTTCTCCCAGGTCGTGGGGGTGCCAGGGAGCAGCGGGGAGCCCAGGGAGCGGGATGGTGCCAACCCCGCAGGGCACAGGGAGGGAAGGGAGGGAGGGAGACAGGGCACTTCCGCAGGAACTCGCCCGAGGAGCAGCTTCCCAGCACAGCCGAACACTCGGTCCTGCTCGCCAGTCCTCGCTTGCTCCATCAGCAAATGGGCCCTGCTTGAGCTGAATAATTCAGGCTCTGCAGCGGCTGCCGGTCCCACCGGGCACGCAGCACCGCCGGAGAATGCCAACGAGGCCAGCGCTGCAGAGCAGCAACAGCAGCCACTGTTTGTGCCCAGAAGGCTGAAAATTGAATCCTTCCCCCCACCCAACCGATGCCATCCTGACCCCTGGGGCATGTCCCCTTCCCAGGAGAACCAAACTGCATTTTGAACCCCTGGGAGCCAAGTTGCACGGTCCGGGATGCGGCGCTGGCACAGCAAGTCTGCTCCTGGCTGCCTGCTATGAGATGCAATTAATGTCGTGGCCTTGGGGACACGAGTGATGACACGAGGTGGTTTCAGGACAAGGAGCCACCCAAGGGGCTGGTGGGCAAACAGACCTTGTCTCCAGGTCCTGGTCACTGTGGTCCAAGAGATGCCCTCTATGCTGGAGGAGCACTGAGACATCCTGGGTTGTCCTTGCAGCATCCTTGCCCTTCGTCTCCTCCTGCTCTCCCAGGGCTCTTCCCGGGTCGGGGCTTTGCCAGGGGGATGCTCCGGGCATCCTGTGGTGCTGAGACAGGTGTCGCATCCCTATGGAGAGGGGGCGCCTGTGGGAGAGCCGTGGGGTTGGCCGCCAGCCTGGGAAGATGGAGCATGGAGGCTGCAGCTGAAGCAAAGCTGCTTTGTGCCCCCCATTTCATGGTGCCCCCCCCCATGTTGCAATGCTCCTGTGAAGCCGGGGGGTGATGGGTTCACAAACCCCCGCTGCCAGCTCCAGCCATCCCTGAGGCATCAAACAGAGCCGGATGCTTCTGAGTCTGATAAGCCATATGCCAGAATAAAATGCCCGGTGCCAGGCTGGGATGGAGGGAGACAGAAACCATCCCTGCCCCTCAGTGGCTCTGTTTCTGCGGGGCAAAGATGTGCTGATGGAGCCGGGATCGGGGTCCTGAGCGGCACCGGGCGCATTGCACATCGTGGGGTATCAAACGGGAGTGTGACGGTGCCGAGCACCCCGCGGCTCGGGCAGTCATTCCTCCTGCGGCTGATGGAGCTGTCAACATTCCTGCTCCATTTTCTGGATGAACCGGGGCTGGGTATGAAATAGTTTGCTGAGAATCATTAACCTAATGATGGAGGCTTTGGATAAACGGCTTAGCCTGGCTGTGGGGAAAGTGGGCTTAATAACTGCTCTGGAGAGAGAGAGAGACGCAAGAAAAGAAAGTGGAAGGAGCTGTGGTGGGCTGGGGGGGACACAGAGGGCAGTGCTGGGGTCTGCTACCAGCACCCCAAACCCAGTGGCTCTCAGCTCCATCCCACCCCTTTCCTTCATCCCGGAGACGAGAGAGGAGCAGGAATGGGGGGTGAGCACCAGAATCCTGCCCAGCCGAGTGATTCATGGATAAAACCCCAGGACCACATCCCAGCGCTGCTCCAGCGCCGATGGGGAAACTAAAAAGCAGCTCCCGGACGACAAATATTGGAGTTTGGAAAAGTTTGTGCCAAAGAAAATGCAGAAGGTGTTTTTGGCAGCGCTGAGAGGTTTTCCCCGGCAGGTTTCTCCTTGCCCTGAGAGCAAGGCTAGTGTGCACCCGGGATGGGGCAGACCCAGAAAGATTGAATCACCCCAAAAACCAGTGCTGAGGTGTGGGGGAGGCCCTTCTCCCTCCCCTGGGTAAATGGATGCTGAAAGCAGGGCCACAGGGACCCCCTCGATGGCACTGGTGGGAGCGGTGAATCCCAGTGGGGCAGCCCTGTGTGTCCTGCGAGTGGCGGTTTGCTGGGAAACAGAGATATTTCGGACATCTGCTTCCTTCCCGATTTGCAGTGAAAACCCATAAAACCCCTCCCGTGGAAGAGCAGCGGTGGAAATGGTTTGCTCGGAGCCACTCCATCCACCCCAGGAGCACATCCCGGAGCACAGCGGGTGCCACTGGGTGCCCTCGCCACCTCCCCGCCCCGGCGTGATGGCAGCGATGCTGCACGGGGTGAGAAATCACAGCCATGGCCCCCGCGGTTCTCTGCCCCCCTCCGAGGGGGAGCTTTGATAACTATCACAGCATCCCTGCTCCCATTTGAGGACCAAACCGAGCCCTCCATCCCCCTGGGATGCGCAGCACCGCGGCTTTGCACCGTGGGGCACGTTTTGGGGATGGGGCACGTTTTGGGGATGGGGCTCCCTGGGGCGAGGGGAGCCTGGGGGATGTGGGTGTCCCCAGGCGTGGGGGGCACCGAGGGTCCCTCTGCTAGCACCCAAACAGAGACCTGGGTGAAGGCAGGACCTCGGCAGGCAGCTGCCCGCAGCCCCGGCGCTGACCCCAACATCTGCTTTCCATCCGGCCGGCACTAATAGCTCCATGGTGAATCTGTCAGGGCTGGTTCGGGGATGGTGTCACAAACGCCGGCCGCTCTTGTCTCATCTCACACAGGGAGCTGGGGGGGTGGACTGGACAGAGCTGGGGATGCTGATGGAGCTGGGAATGCTGATGGAGCTCTGGGAATGCTGACGGAGCTGGGGGGACCAGTGGAGCTGGACCCCCGGGATGCTCGGTGCTGGGAGCCCGCAGCATCAGCAAGGCTGCGGGAAGCCCAGCGATGCCACAGGGAATTCCAGTCACCTCACGGTGGGAGTTGGCACCAGGCAGAAAGAAGTTTGGGGAGAAATATTCCCATTTATGTACAGAAATTGTGCCAGACATGCAGGTTTTGACAAGAAGCTGTGAACAGGCAGAGGAAAGAGAAATGCCACCAGCTTTCATCTTTATGTCTTTTTGCAATTTTTATATCTTTTTGCAATTTTTATATCTTTTTGCAATTTTTATGTCTGAAGCAGAATTAACTTTCGAGCTGGGAAAGCACTAACCGCTGATAATTAAGCCCAAAATGCATCGGTCTCAACGTTAGATGTCACCCACACACACCCGTTCAGTCCCCGGCCCTATTATTTTAAATTGATGCAATTATTCATCTTGCAGAGTAATATATTTTTTGTTCTCTGGTGCCCAGCAGACCTTAAAGCAGAACAAATGCTTTAATAAAATCGAGATGGTGCTTCCTGGAAGCCAGAGCCCCAGGTTATTAAGAAGAGGAGCAGGTTTGGGAATCTTTAATAAATTATTGCCTAATATTTCTTTCTTGCAACATATCTATATGATTAGTAAATGTTTTCTGTTCACTGATTAACTTTGTTTATTTCTTAATTAGGTTTAGCACCGTCTGTCTCATAGTTACGAAATAATTGTTTGATTAATGTGCTTGAATTTACATTTTCATTATGCCCCCAAATCAGTTCTGTACCAATTAGGCACGCCGTAACATGCAGATCTGGGACATTAGAATGACAGTTTTAGCCCATTAAGTAATAACTGTTATATTGATTAGTGATAATGGAGCAGAGGCAGTAAATCCATGTTCAGCTGGGTTACAGCATCCCGGGGGGTGATGCTGGGGGGGTGATGGCTGCACTCCAGCAGCACCCACAGGTCCAGCTCCCTTTTGCCACTGGTCGGGGATGAAGTGGCTTTAATTGATTCTTTCAATTTGGGCATCCAGGTGAGGGCGTTAGATTTAGATGCTGCGGTACATTTTCGGTTGATGTTTCCAGCCGGGGGGGGAGTTATTTGGGTGAGATGTGCCAAAACAAGAATGCAGCCTGCCAGCACCTTCCCGGGAGGCTCTGCTCCGAGTGAGCTGGGACTCTCAATTAGGAATTAGTAATGACGGTGAAATGAACACTTTCCTTTCAATGGCAACGAGCTGCGCCTTGTGGGAGGAGGAAGGGATGGGATGGGATGGGATTGGGATGGGATGGGGATGAGGATGGGGAAGGGGATGGGATGGGTATAGGATGGGGATGGGCATAGGATGGGGATGGGATGGGGATGGGATGGGGATGGGGATGGGATGGCATGGGGATGGGGATG
>VYZM01020713.1:897201-912044 GCA_013398915.1 Dromas ardeola | reverse complement strand
CGCTGTTGGGGGGGGGGGGGGGGGGTTTGCTGAGCCAACAGCTGGCTGGGATCCAGCTGTGTCTCCCTGGGGGACAGCCCCTGCCTTCTTCCTGCCCTCCTCCTCCTCCTCCTCGCCCAGTTGGGAGCAGCCCCAGTTGGGAGCAGCCCCGTGTGAGCGCGCATCCCCTCCGGCGCACGTCTCAGCTCGCTAAGCCTTACTGAAAACCGTAACTGGATTGTGCAGACAGGGCATAAAATACCTAGAACATAATACATATTAAAACTCATTAGGTTAAGCCCATTTACAGATACACAGCATCGGCTGAATTAAGTTAAATCACCTTTTTCCCAGGGCTTAAATGTCGAAAGGGTGCCATGGGCAAGGGTGGCGAGAAGGGGGAGAGGGAGCGCAGACCCTGCGGCAGTCCAAGGAGCATCCCTGAGTGTCACCAGGACCTCCCCGGGGTGACCTCTCCCAAATACCCCCGTATGTCACCACCGACACTGTTCACATCCAAATGCAGCTCCTGTTCTAGTCTTGCAAGGAAAAACTTGGAAATAATGGGAAATAGAGATTTGTCAGCGTTGCGTGTGGGGACGGGGCTGATGCCGGCAGCGGGGATGCTCAGGGAGGGATGCCGGGGGCTGGCGGGGATGCGTCAGGCGAGGGTTGCGCTGGATTATTTGTTTCTATTGCTGAAGGCAAAGACGGCTCCTGCCTGGTCCCCGGTGCTCGCCCTGCGTGTGGCTCTCCAAATGCAATTAGCCACGGTAGCAAACGAGGGAGCTCCCCGCTCCTTCCACAAACACGCTCTGGCCCTGCCAAAGGAAACCCAAGTACTGGCAGATGGGATAATGCTGATGGAGAGAGTTAGATAACACACGCGCTTGGGGTTGTTGCAGATTAATTAAAATAATAATAATAATAATAATAATAATAATGCTGCAATATAGGGTGCATTTCAGCAGCTGGAATGGGGATACTGGGTACAATGGCTGCAGCATCTCTGCTGCGCTGGCTCATTTAAATCATCCCACCGATTCCCCGGTACCCTCTGCCTGCCTAAATCTCCGGAATACACGGCTATTTCCTTCTCTGCCTGTGGCATCGTGGCGTGTGCTTTTTGAAATAATTCACAGCTTAAAACATTTCTCTTTATGAGCCGCTTTCACACTTGCAAGGGGAATTCATCCTACAAGAGGCTGGAATGGGCTTTGATGTAGTTGCATGTGGAGGAACAGAGCGTGAATTAAAAAAAAAAAAACAAAACGAACCCCTTTTCGGCTCCGCTTGGGCCATTGTAAAGGAAAATACACGGGGAAGCGAGCGGAGCCCCGCAAGCTCCTGCGTGCTGCAGAGGTGGGATTACCTGGAAATCAGTAGCCTGAAGGCAACTGCATTTCTTTGCTTTCGGGGGCTGCACAACTCTGCTGCACCTTGGCTGGGATTTGATTCGGGAGCCCCTCGGCCACCCCGTGGCAAACCCCTGCCCCCTGCCCTCCGGTGGCTGTGGGGTCTGGGGGGGATGAGCATCCCCTGGGTGCGGGTCTGGGGCGTTCGCGGGAGTTTGCAGTCGCAACACCAAATGTTGTAATATTTAAAAATGGGGTTAAGGTCGCTTAAATCAGCTCGGTTAAGTGAAATAGCCCTTCTGGGGTGTGCTTCACGCCCTGGGCTTCTCTGGTTGTTCACGGTGCGTTGAAATAACCTGGGGCAGGATCCGGCCCGCCGCCCAGGGGCTTATTTATAACTCAGCCCTGGTAGAAACGGGGCTGGCGCGCGGCAGGTTTTCACCCTCTGGAGAGCGGGGGGAGTGCTAATAGGAGGCTGTGCAATTAGCACGGCCCCGTTTCGGTGGATCTCTGAGGCTTTTTACAGAAGTTAATCAATTAGTCTGGAGCAAACTCGTCCCTCCGGAGGGAAGGATCTGCGGTGTCTTCTGAGCTCGGTGCCTTGTTGCCCAGCTGGGCTTGCGGCTGCAGGTTCCCCTCACCCTGGGCAAGTGCTGAGACCGTTGATAAATCTTCTCCAGAATATTTAAAAGTCAGGTTTTGCCCATAAGTGAGAAAGTCAGACGTCTCATTTCAGTCTAAACCCCTCCATTGATTCCCAGCGAGGAGGAAGATTTACAAACCTTTGGAAGTCCCACCCAGAAATCTATCAGCAGGTGGGCAAGTCTCACTCTGGATTTACAAATCGGGCCAAAAAATCCCAAATAAGAGGTTTTCCCTTCGCGTATCTTGGTGGTTTGGCCTACGGAAAGGATGCAAAAGCTCCCCAGCGAAGCACGTGCCTGGGGAGCGTCTCACTGCCGAGGAAGAGGTGCCAACCCCGGCACAGATCCCCAGGGAGAGCCGTGTCCCTCCGGGCAGGGACGGAGCAGCCAGCGCTTGCTGTGACACCCAAAAGCTGCCGAGTCAGCTGTTTTTAAGCACAAGTGAACCTTTCCAGCCCACCCCTCCTAGCGGAGGAGATGCACTAACGCTAACAAGCAGAATTAAGAGAGGGAGCAGCTGAAAAATAAACTTTGCTTCAATTTAAAGGCAGCCGACTGCTCGGTGTGCTCGGCTCGCCCCTGGAAGGGGCAGTCAGTGGGTGCTGGGTGCTCCAGGGAAGATGCATCAAATGGTCCAGACATGCCCTGCTGCAATGGAAACCTTGATTTTCAATGTCCCAGTTTAGCTCAGTTTTGTTCCCTCCCAGCAGTAGCGGTATTTAAATTCAGCCCGATGCGTCTCATTTGCTGCTTCTTTTTTTTAAAGAGTGAGGAAGGGTGCAAATGCATTTTCATGGGGCTGAAGAAGATGATGGCAGGTTTACCCAGGAGTTTGAGTTGCCCAGCTTCTCCCCAGGCAGCGATGCCAGGTTCCTGCTGCAGGACACTCCAAGGGATGGAGGCGGAAAGGCTCGAGGGATGCCAGCACCAACGGTGCCCGGTGCCCCTGGGTGTTCCTGCTGGTGTCACTGGTTGGTGCCATCACCCGCTGCGCACCGGGGAGGCACAAGGGTGTGAATCTGCAGGCGCTGCTCTGCGGTGGCAGCAGTCACCCATTGCTGGCATCCCGTGGAGCCAAGGGCAGGGATGGAGGGGCTTTCTGAGGAGGTACGTGGTCCCCGCACCGAAGTGGGTGGCTTTTGGGTGACAGCAGGTCCAGGGAGCGTGCCAGGCACTGGATCTTGTACGCCGTGCACTGGGTCCTGCAAAACTCTGCGTTTCCAGACCTCAGCAGAGGCCTTCTGGGGAGAAGCTGTGCTTTGCACCCAAGGTGCAGGACCATGCTGTCCCCCGTGGGACCGAGGGGAGTGCCTGTGTCACAGCTCTCTGGCAGGACAGGGGCCCCCAGGCACCTTGCCCTGTTGTGGTCATTAGACACCATCCCATCCCTCCGTATTTTAAAGCCCTATTCTTTCCCTATCCCTCTGATAAGAAATGCTAATGAGGTGATGAAATTGGATAGTTCGGTCGCCTTCTCCTCCTAATGGAACTCTTGTGTTCGTTAATTTGCCGTTTTTAATGGGCTGATTGTTCTCCTGTGCTGGGGGAACCACGTGAGCCCTTCAGTGTGTTTTGCCATGGTCAGATGTGAGGTGGTGCTTGAAGGCAACTGAACCTTGGTGCTCAATAATTGCAGAGCAATTTGGAGACAAGACCCAAATGTATAATTTATCGGAGCTTCATTCATCCCGGTCCCGAGCGGTGGCGGAGATGCCTGCGCCGCTCGGCGGAGCCCGCTCGGGACCCGTGCCCACCTCCCCACCTACCGGCTCTGCGCGGAGGGGGAAGATAAACCTTGCAAATTAATGAGGATTTCCTTGGCCCCGCAGCAAGTAGTTGCAGAGCCCCAGACCTGCAGAGCTCTCCTGCTTTCTGCCGGCCTTGGTACTGCTGCCACCGCAGAGGGAGGTGGGCCGGCTGCGGAGCGATGCTCAGCCAGACATCCCGCTGCCAGGATGAGGATTTTGGCTCTTGGCAGGAGCATGGCGATGGAGGTAGGTGAGGAACCAGCCCCCCCCATTCCTCTCCATCCCAGCTGAACCTGCTCCCTGCTTATAATGGTGCAAAGTGCCCCCACCAGGAAATGCCCCCACCCCCCCTCCCCAGCCTGGCTCTGCTGTGCTTTGGCTCTGGGTGCCGAGGGGGTCCGGGGGAGCAGGGAGGGATATTCCAGCCCTGGCATTGCCAGCCGGGGAGGGCTTTCCAGCCACGTAACTCCCCGGGGCTGGATCCATCCCCCGGGACCGGGGCAGAGGCAGAGCCCGAGCCCGGTCGGGCAGCGGGGGCCGTCAGGATGCAGCCCTTGGGGGATGCTCGCCGTTGCAGGCTGCGGTGGGGACGGGGACCCGCGGGGTCCAGCCGAGGTGGCTGGTCCTTCCACCCCAATGCTGCTGCTCCGGGGAGATGGATCCATCCTTACAAGATGGGGAGGGCTGGTGGGGTGCACGGAGCAGCGTTGTGGGGTGCTGCTGCCATCCCCCATCCTGGATGGCCACCAGCAGGGCAGGGACCCCCAGTACAGCCCCCCGATGTCCCAGGCCTCCGCCGATACGGGCAGCATTGGTGCCAGCTCTATTTGCTGCACTTGTTGTTTGTAAACCGTAGCCAGTGAGGGAGCCGTAAGCCGAGCACATTATCTCCTCCAGACAATTAGCAGAAGCATTAATGGAATATATGCAAATGTGGAGTAATTGACCTGCGACTCCGCAGTTCATGATGGAGAAGGATGAGCTCCAGATGGCTTAATGATAGTAATTTAAGCCCCTTCTTTATATGCCGTGCTTCTTTGCCATAGCCTGGCAGGACCAAGCCCATGCGGGGAGGAGGGTGGGTGGCAGCGGGGATGCTGGGGACAGCCTTGGGGTGTCCCATTTGCACCGCGGCAGCGTCCCAAACTGCCCCATATTCTGCGTCTGTATAAAGCCCTGGGAAGGTGGTTGAAGCACAGAGCAGCAGCTCGTGCTTGTGCGGGAGGGGAAGCCGTGAGTTCCCACGGAGTGGCCCTTCCCCGTGGGCTGCTGGCCAGGGAGAGTGGGAGAGTAGCCAAGCGCCAACAGGTCCATGGGACCACCGGGCTGGGGGATGCTCCCCCACCTGGCAGTGCCAGGCTGCTGCCTGCACCTTCGTCCTGCCACGGAGGTGCCTGCAGGTGCAAAAGCCCGAATAGCAAGCAGTCTCCTTGCTCGGCTGCTGCTCCGAGTTTACTCAGCCTTTACTCAGGCTGCGTTGGCCGCAGTCGTGGTTGGGGAGAGGGCGGTTTGGGGGAGCCCGTGGGGCTCGTGCCCCACCAGCAATCTGCCCCATGCAGCCTGCCCAGCCCTGAGCTCCACTAAAGTTCACCCGGCGGAGCCAGAGGTATTTGAATAACCACTCTGGGAACCCAAATTAAAATATTTATGTATAATTCATGCCATATGTTCCACCAATATTTTTTATTTAATCAACTGAAGACAGATGGCAGGAACATAGAGGCCATTAAACTAATGGCACTTTGTCTTTCCATTTATTTTCGTCTCCTTTCCTAAAAGAAGATGAGTCCGTGACAGGCAGCACACCCCGGGCATGGGGCCGTCCCCACCACTGCCCATGTGCCAGCAGCGTGTGGTGGCAGTGGCGTTTCCCACCCTGAAGCCAGTCCCACCACATAACCTGGGGTGATGCTGTCCTGGGCAGGGCTGGGGTGAATCCTCCATAGCTGGGGGGTTTGGAGAAGAGAAAACCCCCCGAGAGAAAAGCCCGTGGCGGGGCTGGAGGGGACCATCCCTTCCCCAGGCTCAGCTGGGGAGAAGCCTGGCTGAGAGCCACCAGGGATGACTTTGGGTAGCCCCGGCCATGGCGCTCTCGGGGCAGCACCGTGTCAATCCTGGCTGTCAGGGTGTGAAAAGGGATGGTCAACCCTTTGGTCCTGGCTGGAGAATAGAGGATGCCCTGGCCTTGATGTCTGCAAAAGCCTCGCTGGGGGCACGATAGGCTGAAACACAGCCATGGGGGTACGTGGGAGAGCCACGCTGGGGACGACGTGGCGGCATCATGCTCCCGTGGGGCCTCCCAGCCCGGTGGGCTGCCGGAGCAGCCGCTTGCAGCAGCCTCCCCCCCACAGCCCACCCGGCTGCCAGGGCTGGCGCTCGCTTGCCACGGGCTTCTCTTGGGGCCGGCTGATGCCTAGAGAGGGTCAGATCTAGGGGTGAAATGCATGTGTGTGTGTGTGCACGAGTGTGTGGATGCGTGTGCGCACAGCTCATCCTCTTGTGGGTGAAATTGGGTGAAATCAGAAATCCTCCACGTGCCCCAGAGCCATGCTGTAGCATCTCTCCCGCATGACGAGGCAGAGACGTGTCCCTGTCCCTAACCCCGGGCTGCTGGCGACCAGCATCGCTCCTGCTGCTCCCGTCTGTCCTGCATCCCTGTGCCTGGGGGGTTGGGGGTCGAACTGCCCCTCTGCAGGGCTGGAAGGCGAAGGAGAGCCTGAGTATCCTTCCTCGCGGCACGACGGGACTGCCATCCTCCCCACGTCCTGGGATGCTTTCCTAAGTGTGCCTTTCTCTTTGACTTGCAGGTGGAGATTTCTTGCCCGGGGAGTGAGATGAATGGGGCTCCGTTAGACAAAGGGTCCCAGTCAGCATTTCAGGCCCTGAGAGGCGTCCAGGGACTTTTCATCCTTTGTCTGAAAGGGCGATGGTGCCGTTTCCATTAGAGAGATGCTTGCGAGAGCCGAGAGCCGGTGCCGCCGAGCGGAAAGGCGAGCGAGAAGAGCTGCGTCAGCTGATCGGCTTTCAAATCACCTTCAAACCCCCGATTTCCTTAACATGATCCCTCCATCAGCCGAGACTCCTGGGCACGGCCGGGGGGCTTTGCTGGGAGGAGAATAAACCAGGGACGGCGGTGACAGCCAGCGCTGGAGAAACCCCCCTGTGCACGGCGGGGGAGGGCTTCAAAATCCGCCCGCGCTGCCTTCCCCGGCCCTCCTGGACTTCTTAGGGTTGGACGATTTCACGGCCTCACCCTGCAGCCCCCGCTGAGCTTTGGGGGCACCCATCTTCTCCCCCGGGACACCCCAGGAGCCACCTCCAGTCTGGGGTGGGGGGGAAACCCCCCTTTCGGAGCATCCCTGGGGCCGGAGAGCAGCTCCCCCGCGGCGCCGGCTGCCGGGGAAGGGATGAAGACGCTATGGCCAAATTATTGGTAAAACTCCAGCGGTATTTTCGGCGAAAACCCGTGCGTTTCTTCACACTGCTGGCACTCTACCTGGCAGCCGGAAGCTTGGTGTTCCTGCACTCGGGCTTCGCCGGGGAGCCCACGGTGACGGGGACCCAGCGCGGCCCCGGGGCTGGCGAGGGACCGGGGCTGCCTTACCTGGGGGTGATGCAGCTGAGCCGCGGCTTCAAGGCGGCAGCGACGATGCCGGACGGCGGACGGCGGCACGGACCCTGGTTCAAAAGCACCTCCAAGGAACCAGCGGAGAGGGCTAAAGCCGGAGACTACGGCAGCACCCGGAGCCGGGCGCTCAGGGCCAGGAGCGGCCGCGAGAAGGAGGAGGACAGAGGTACGGGCTGGGGACACGCGTGTCCGGGCGGGGGTCCCTCCTCTTGGCCTCTCCCAGGGAAAGCCTCGTGCGCTGGGGCAGTGGTCTCCGAGCTGGTTTGGTCATGCACCCCTACCAGGAACAAATTTCTGAGCACAGACCCCCCCCCCAGTAAACGTGGTTTTTATTTATTTATAAACCATATGCGTGTGCTACTCGAGCACTAAGATTTCCTTCCTGCACCCCAACAGACTGCCCTGCGCATCCCCTGGGGTGTCGCACCCCACTTCGGAGGCCACTGGTCCAGACAATGTTCCCAGAAAGATCTTCACTTCCCTCCTTCCCCACCTCCCTCCCTCCCCAGGTGCCAATAATCGACGTCCATTTTTCCATTTTCGCTCTTGCCCACTTGTGCATCCCCAGGCTCCCTGTCGCCCCTTGCTGGGACAGGCGCTTTCGGGGGTGCCAGGTGGGGAGAGGCTGCACCCCATATTCCTCCCATCCTTTGGCTGTGCCACGGGCCAAATTCATTTTTCATTCTGTTGGCCCCAATGAACACCAAAACCAGATTTTTTTGGCCTGTCGTTTGCATTGCCAGGGTGTTCAGGCAGGGGCTGAAGTGCAGGCAGGGCTGGGGTTTGGCTTTTCAAGCTGGGAGATCCCTGCCTGGGGTGCACGGTGTATTGTCGAGCATGACCGTTATTAATGAACAAGGATAAGCGCATGTAGTGGTTCTCATTGATTTTTAAAATGTCATCTATTTATCCTGACGGCAGCCGTCTGCAGGCAGAGTTGCGCGCTCGCTCTGACTTTGGGTGGTTGAGAGCTCCCCGTCAGGGCTTTTGCGTCCCAGGGGTTATTCAGCTCGTCGCCTCCCTCGCTGGCACCCGCGGGCACCCAGTGCCGGCAAACCTCACCCAAAAGCACCCCACATCCCCACTCTGCCGGCTCTGCAGCCCCCCCCGGCGAAGGAGCATCTCGCGCCTTCTTCAGCTGCTGGGGGAGCCGTTACGATTTCTTGTCATTAATAAGTGGGCTGGCGAGATGGAGCAATCGAGCTTATTGCTCCAGCGCTGCGCAGCTGTGGCAGCGGTGTGTTGGGTGCCTCGGCGTTTGTGGCAGGAGCTGTAGCATCGGCCAGTCGAGGAAACTCGGAAGGGAATTGGGAGCGGGAACTGCTGGAGATGTGTCGGGGTGCTGGCGGGCTCCTCTCTGCCTGTCGCTGCTCGCTCTCCTCTCCTGAGCCCCATGGCGGGCGAAATCTCTGGTGGGGGGATGCACGTCCGTGAGACCCCCAGTGCCCACGAAGGCTGCTCTGTGTGCCCCAAAGCCGGGCTTGCTCAGGAGCTGCCCGGGGGGCTTGGCACTGCGATTCTCCGGGCATCCCGCTGGGAGCTGCAGCTCCCGGGGCCCTTGGTGGGGCAGGGGATGTGTGGCTTGGAGAGAAGCTGGAACCCTCAACCCCGTGGCAAATTGGGGGTTTCACAGGGGTCACCATGCTGAGCCAAGCTTGGTGCCCCCAACCCGGGCTGCTCCCGGGGCACGGGGGGATCCTCCTCGGCCACTGGCCCCGCGGCAGGTCTGTGCTCATGTTCACTCTGGGCAAAACACATGGTCCAGGCTTGGAAACAGGAGGAAAAATGGCTTGTTGCACTTCAGGGACTTTCTCGTGCTAAAATGAGATGAGAGGGGGTTTCCCCGCCGTGCCCGCATGCAAGAGGGGTCTCCGGGAGCATTTCTGAGGCACTTGTGGCCGCGTTGCACCATTAATGTGAATTGACGTTTAGCGAATCCTCACCAGATGGTTCGCGAGCCCAAGCTGTCAGTCACCGGAAAAAACCCGAGCAGCGCTCCCGTCCCCGGCCATATGCAACGCGTCCACCGCGATTAACCTCCGCCCGCGCCGCCGCCTCCCCGCGCCCGGCCACGGCAGGGGCTGCGAGGGACGCAGAAGGGATGCTGGGCTCGGGCATCGCTGGCTTTAGCTGCCCGCAGGTGGTCTGGGAATATCATCTTGCCCCTTTTTAATCTCGCGTGGGAAGGCTCAGCGTGGGCAGTGGTTAATGGGAGCCAGCGCAGCCCTGGCAGCTGGAGGGGATGCGGTGCCACCACAGGAGCATCTCCGCAGCTCCTGAGCAGGATGGTGCGGAAAAATTCTCCAGCTTGAGAAATCCCCCGAGCCTGGCTTGCCCAGTGTGCCTGTGGGGCTGGCAGAGCTTCAGGAGACGGGCGCTGAGCACCCTTCTCGCTTCCCTGCTCCTCTCCAAAGCACCCGCCGCTTCCCCGGCCGGTCTGGCAGGAGCAGGCAGATTTTAATGGTGGTGGTAATTAAGCAGGGGACGGCTTAACAAGGCAGCTGTGGAGGCTCTGCCACGTGAAATCGTCCCAGAGGGAATACTGCTCCTAAAATCAGCCCTGGTTTAGCTAGCGTGATGTGTGGCTCTGGCTTGCCAGGGTGATGTGCATCCTTCCTCATCCTCCCCTTCCTCCTCCCCCCTCTCCTGGCGAAAGCAGCGGAGCCCCAGGGTCAGACCAAAGTGTGGGTCGAGGGCAGCCCCGTCTGCCAGGGAACAGCTTCGGCTTGTCTGCATCCCCGTGTGAAGGCGCATCTCCTGCCTCAAATCTGGGGGCGTTTTTGGGGGGTGAAGCCAGGGGGAGCAAGCACCGGCCCCAGCCTGGCAATGCTCGGCATTGCTTCCTCGCTGCCACATCCACCTCGGATCCTTTGCTGGGTGTCTCCAGCCGTTCCCATCCGGGTCTGGGCTCCCCCCCGACACACGAGAAGAAATGGGGACCAGCCACCCCAGCCACGCAGCCAAAGATGTCCCTGTATCTCCCAACACCGGCGCGGTTGTCCCAGGAGTGGTCAGCATGGGCCACCCTTCCTGAAGCTGCTGCCACCACAAATACCCCTCTGCTCTTTCCCATGCTCACATGGAGCACGTCCCTTGTATTGACAGACCCCGTCGCCATCGAGCCGTGGGTGCTCTGTGGGGCCGACGGCAGCGGAGGCAGCGTCGGGGCGGGGGGGGCTGGGAGGGCTCAGTGCCCAAGCGCAGGCTTTTGATCAAGCAGCTGGAAACTCAAGGGCAGGTATTTGTTTCACACATCGCCCTGCAGCGCAGCCCTGTGAAAATACTTCTGTTCTTGCCGTTAGCTTGCTAAACGGTGGGGGTGGGTGCCGGGAGAGCGCAGCGAGGGGCTGGGGCTGCTCGAGGACGGACGGACGGACGGACGGAGGACCCCCAGACAGAGTAGCAGCGCCGGCTCCCGGCTCACAGGAGCTGGGATGGCACGGCTCTGGAGAGCGCGGCTGGGGGATTTGCTGGGATGCTCGCCGGGTGGGGCGTTATTAGTGACCCAAAGTGATTGCTGCCGGGGCAGGGGGGCAGCCCTGAGCGCACCCCGGGGGTCGGGGCGGCGTTGCAGGGGTACGGCTCGGTTCCCCGTGCAAGCGGGGTCACCAGCTGGGGGTCCCTGCTTGCACACCCCGTCCCCACCCGATGGGGACCCCGGTGCCAAAGCGGGTTGTGCCGCACCGCGGCCGATTGCTGCGGTGCTCTCTGGAAGACCAAGCTTTACGTTAAGCCTTACATTAAGATGTCAAACACGAATTTGCAATGCCAGCGGCCCCAGTGACCAGCCTAGCTCCTGGCGGAGTGAAACGTTTGGGGAATTTAATGACTATTGCTGGGTGGATCCGTGTGTGTCTGTTCACATACATGTTTCCAGCGTGCTCCGAAATTCCTCTTGGCCCCATGAGAGCCGCGTGCTGGGGCAGGTCCCCCTCTCGTTGCTCCGCACCCTCCTGCAAGCATCTCCCCCTGCTCACTCCCCCTCCACGTGTTGTCCTCATGCCTCCCTAATTATTCCTGTTGCCTTCCATGATAAGTTGCAGCACGCATATGTCAAGAGCAATGGATTGAAGGTAATGCACATCAGTCACCGGCTCTGTGCAAAGGGCTGGAGTGATCCTGCACCGGTTAGATCCGTCACGAGCAAAATGAGCTGACCTGCCGCAACCTGCTCAGCGCTGCGGAAATGCCACGTTACGCTGAGAGTAATTGGGAGCGATGAGTTATGACTCTTTGGTGGTTAAAGTTCTATCATCGGGCACGTTTCTCGCAATCTTTCTCCTCCAGCCTCCTGCAGGCTGGCTGGGGGAAGCCGGTTTGCAGCACTGCGCCGGGTGGGGTGGTGGGGGTCTACGTGTGGGGCACACCATCGATGGGGTGGTGTTCGTGGAGTTGGTTCAGCGACCCCCCCCCCCCCCAACAGCTGCAAAATGCAAGCAGGAGGTGAGAAGTATTATCCCATAGCGTGGTTTGGTACTGGAGTGGCACATGTGGAGATGCTGCGCTATTAGAGGGATAATTTGGGGTGTGATGGAGACACGGAGATGGAAGGAGAGACGCAGGGTGGTGATCACGTACGGGAAGATGCACCTTGCTCACCTAGAGCTTCACTCTTGACCAGAGCAGGGGAGCCCTCCCCTCTGCTCCTGCCCAGTCCTGTGCTGCTGGATGTCCCAGTGCTTTCCCAGCGCCCTCAGCCGGGGTGCTGGGGCCAGAGCCCTGCGTGGCACAGCTGGAAGGGTGTTTGGTGCTGTGAAAAACAATTCCTTGGCGTGGGATCCAATGGCCCTAAAGGGACAGGAGCCTCTCCTTTTGTGTCCCCACGGTGGAACTCTGCAGCAGCAGCTCAAAGCCAGAGGCCAGTGGCTACCGCAGGGGCCCCAGGATTTCTCCAGGACAGGGCTGACCCCTGCCAGCATCCTGCAGAAAATGCCCCGAGAGTGGAGCAGATATTTCAGGATAATGAAAATCTTAAGATCGCCGTTACATTCATTGAGGATGCGTACCTGAAATGGGGAGCGAGGTGACCCAGTCCAGTTTTGGATTCCAATCCAGCTCTGCCATTGCCCCCAGGCTGGTAAGACCCAGCCACTGGTCCTCAGGGCCACCCTCCCATTTCCCTGGGGTACCTGTGCTGGGTGGGGTGGTTGATCTGCACGTCCTCTGCCAGAACACGTTAATGGACACCTCGTTAGCTGATTACCAGATGGCTAATCCCACTGGCTCCCGAAACCCCCATCCTCCTCCGGCAGCAAGTGGCAGTGAGGATGCTGAGCATCCCTGCATCCCTGTGTCGATGGCAACACATCTCCCCCACAGCAAATGCTCAGGTGGAAGCAGGAGCGGGGCACTAATGAGTGCACTAACGAGAGCACAAATGAGGAGACCGAATGGGGACAGGGCACTCATCCCTACCAAGAGCCCCCAGCCAACAGGGAGCATCACAGTGGGCACACAGGCAAGGAGATGGCTGTTTGTTTTCGCATTATTGGGAAAGGCTACATTTGTCAAATAAATGATTTCGTCGTAACTATGTATTCAGCTCTGTTCCCTGTCTCCCAGCATCTTCATTTGCTCTCAGCACAGGCATCAGCCTTTACTTTGGCAAGTGTTAGTGCTCGGCAAATACCCTCTGCCTCGATGTCTGGGACTGAGGAAAATGAGCTGCTGACTGAAGAAAAATTGTTTTAAAGTGTATTTCTCCAGTCCTCCCACCCCTGCGCTCCTGGCAGGCCAGACTGAAGGGCATGGGGTATTTTACCATGTAACTCATGTCTTTTTGGAGCTACTTTGCTCCGTTTTGAGGCTGGTGGGAAGGAAGAGGACGGAGAGGAGAAGCCTCGGTGCAGAGCCACAGCATCCTTTCTATCTGTAGTGTTTTTTCGGCTTTACCTACCTTTCCTTGCAGCGTTTGCAGGGGCATGTTGTACCCAGAGCACGTGTTTCCAAAGCAAATGAACAGGGCACGTTGCTGTGCATCCCTATTTAGGGAAAAATCAGAACTGGGGGGTGGGAATCGGTGGGCTCAGCCCCAGCTGGTTCTTACCCCCCTCTCCTCTACCCTTCCCCCCAGCAAGATACATCGGCTGCTACGTGGACAACACTCGCCGGCGAACGCTGCGCGGTGTGTCCTTCTTTGACTACAAGAAGATGACAGTCTTCCGTTGCCAGGACAACTGTGCCGAACGGTAGGGCGGGAGACGGGCACCACGTCTTCATCAATTCCCGCACACCGCCAGCGTCTCTGTGCTGTCACCGTTCCCTGCCCCGGCTGCTCCCCTCCCCTCCCTCCCACCTTCCTTCTTTTTTCTTTAGGTTTATGTCATTTTGATTTTTTTTCTTTTTTTTTAGTTCACTGGTGTTTTCACACAGTTTCCTCCCCTGGAAAAAGGTCGCTGGGGAAATGGGCTCTGTCCTCCTACAGGGCAGGGGTTTGTAAGGACTCCAGTTTGGTGCTGGGGGAGCCTTGAGCATTTCCATCCGCCCAGGGCTGACCCCACCAAAGTGCTGTCCCCCACCAAAACACCCTCCTTATACCTTCCCGGCTGTCAAAGTGCATCCATGAGCAGCTGGGGAGACACACGGATCCTGTGTTGCGGAAATTTTCTCCTTCCACACGAAGGATGTGCCCCAAACGCGGACCGTGCCGGCGGGGCGGGCAGCATCGCAGGCAGTTTGCTGCCTCCACGCTCCCCTGGAGCCGAAGCCCATGGGTGCAGCATCCCACGGCACCTGGGGATGGTGCTGCAAAGGACCATCTCTGGTCGCTGGGGGTCCCCACCCTAGGGCTCATCCTCCTCAGCAGGATGCTTGGCATGATGGATGGCATGCCGTGAGCCGAGCCGACTGCTGCGGCGCATCCTCGGCGGTGCCGATGTGGGGCTGATCCACGTCGGAGACCCCCTGCAGTGCTGGCAGCCCCACGGCAGGACTTGCTGGTCCGGCATTGCCCCTCTCCAGCGGGTTTCCAGCTCCGCTGGCACTTGGCAAGCACCCACATGTGCTGCAATCCTCCTCCTTTCAAATCCAGCCTGTATGGAGCGGCACAGCTCTTGTGCTTTGAAGCCAAGCAAAGTCCCCATCTCTTATTCCTGCTCCGCTGACACCCGCTACACCCTCCCTGCCTGTAAGAAATGTCGCTGTCTCCTGCTTTATGATCTCTCTGGCCCATGGAGCCCTTTCCTGGATGGGATGGGATGGAATAGAATAGAATGGGATGGGATGGGATGGAATGGAATGGGATGGGATGGGATGGGATGGGATGGGATGGGATGGAATGGAATAGAATAGGATGGAATGGAATGGAATGGAATAGAATAGAATAGAATGGAATGGAACGGAATGGGATGGGATGGGATGGGATGGAATAGAAATGGGATGGAATGGGATGGAACGGGATGGAACAGAATAGAATAGAATAGAATAGAATAGAATAGAATAGAATAGAATAGAATAGAATAGAATGGGATGGGATGGGATGGAATGGAAT
>VYZM01020713.1:882529-897002 GCA_013398915.1 Dromas ardeola | reverse complement strand
GGAATAGAATAGAATATTTTCAGTTGGAAGGGACCTCCAATGATCATTTAGTCCAACAAAGCATCCTTGGGATGCAGTGCTGCTTCCAGCGCTGGGTGTGAGCTGGCAGCAGGGGGGATGGATGGTCCTGCAGTACCCCATGGCGCCGGGGGGATGCCTGTGGACACGCCAAACTTCCCCATCTCCCTCTCCCCAGGGGCTACCTCTACGCAGGGCTGGAGTTCGGCGCCGAGTGCTACTGCGGGCACAAGATCCAGGCGTCAAACGCCAGTGAGTCTGAGTGCAACATGGCATGCAAGGGGGAGAGGAGCAACACCTGCGGCGGGGTCAACCGCCTCTCCATCTACCGCCTGGAGCTGGCCCAGGAGTCCGCCAGGAGATGTAAGTTGGTGGCATCGATGCGGCTCCCGGTTCGGGAACCCCTCGCAGTGTCAGTGCAGGCGAGTCCCGGTGTCCCCGTGCCTTGTAAGCTGGGTCATGTCTCAAGAGAAGTGGTGTGAAAGCGGGTCAGGTCTGTGGCTGGGGTAGTTTTGCACCTACGGACCACGGGGCTGCCCCAGCAGGGATGGCCACCGGCCGGGGCTGGGTGGAGTAGGGGGCCTCAAGTACCCCACCGGGAATTCAGGGCATTTCCTCAGAATCATAGAGTTGTTTAGGTTGGAAAAGACCTTTAAGGTCATTGAGTCCAACTGTTAACCCAGCACTGCCAAGTCCACCACTAAATATGTCATTGAGTGTCACATCTATTCATCTTTTAAATACCTCCAGGGATGGTGACTCCACCACTTCCCTGGGCAGCCTGTTCCAGAGCTTGACAGCCCTTTCAATGAAGAAATTTTTCCTAATATCCCATCTAAACTTCCCCTGGCGCAACTTGAGGCCATTTCCTCTTGTCCTATCACTTGTAACTTGGGAGAAGAACCTGACCCCCGCTGGCTACCCCCTCCTTTCAGGTTGTGGAGAGTGAGAAGGTCTCCCCTCAGCCTCCTTTTCTCCAGGCTGAACACCCCCAGCTCCCTCAGCTGCTCCTTACAGGACTTGTGCTCCAGAGCCCGCACCAGCTCCGTTGCCCTTCTCTGGACACGCTCCAGCTCCTCAGTATCTTTCTTGTAGTGAGGGGCCCAAAACTGAGCATAGTATTCGAGTATTTTGAGGGACTTTGGATGAAGACCTCTTTCTTGGTGGCTAAACAGGATTGTTGTGATGTTCAACGTGTGCTGCCGGCAGAGCTGGCTGTGGGATGAAGGATGCGCGGGATTTCCAGGAAGAGCCAAGGAGCCTCTGGTCCCCTGTCAGAAGCGCTCCTTTGGCTCCCAATTAGCGTTTGGCTCCCAATTAGCACTATAATTACCCACATTTGCTGCTTTTCTTTCCTTGTCCCCAGTCAATGGGAAAGAGGGAGTTCCCACCACCAGGCACCCGGTGGAGCAGCATCTCCAGAGAGGGGCAGAGGGTGCCCGGGTACGTGCAGCGGTGGGCGAGGACCCGGGATGGGACCTCCTGGGGCAGCGATGCCAGGGAAGGGGACCAGGCCAGCCCCAGCCCTGCTCTCCGCGCTGGCTCCATCCCTCCTGCACACTGGGATCACTGAGCTGATAAAAATAGGGAGGAAAAAAATAAACCTGGCTTTGCTGCCGGGGCTTTTGCTCTGATTTTGCACCGTAAGCAGCCGGGCGAGCTTCTTCACAAACGTGGCTTCAGAGCTGGGGGGTGATGAGAGCCGGGGACCAGCAGCCGCTGTGCCGATGGGTGGCTGGAGAGGAGCAGGGTAGGATGGGGATGGGGACGCTGGGGCACGCAGAGGCTCTTGCTCCCGAGCCCGGGGGGCCCAGGGTGGCAGCAGCATCGTTTTTGGGGTGCAGCCCCTACTCCTCTTGCTGAGCCAGCATCGCTCTCAGCCTCTCTCCCTCGCAGACGGCAGCGCGATATTTCGAGGGTGCTTCCGCCGGCCGGACAACGTCTCCATCGCCCTGCCTGTCAGCCAGCTCATGCTGAACATGTCGGTGGACAAATGTGTGGACTTCTGCACCGAGAAGGTACCAGGGAGGGGCAAGGGGGTGCAGGTCGAAAGCTTAACCATCTAAATCATCATCAGAAAGGGTCACACTGCATAAATTTTAACCTGATTTAGTGTCATAATTACGCGTATCCAAACTGCGAGGGATCAAATTGATTGTGTCTCTGCCACGGGGAGGGACCGGAGGGCAGCTCCCTGCAGGGGCAGCACCCGCTGCCTGCCCTGCCTGCTCCCCACCTCTTTGTCCCCCCAGCAGGCAGCTGCCTCCTGGGGCAGGGGGGCGCTTTGGGCAGGAGAATCACGGCGTCCCCCCCTGGTTCAGGGATGCTGCAGTGCGGTTTGCTCCTGGGGCGCCATGCCTATAAGCAGGCAGGGGAAAGGCTGGCAGTTGGGCATTGCTGGAGTATTTATTAATTAAAATTAGGTCAATTATCAGGCGGAGGAAGAGAAAGACCTGCAGGTGGGGACAGTCATGCCCTGCCTTCGTGGCCTCCCCAGCAGATGATGGTGGGGAATAAACAAGTTAAATATGAGCGGCTGCTCCGTCGCTGGCTCCACTTTCCCATTGCCACTGGGAGAGCTCAGGGTTAGGAGGTGTAAATAACCAGAGCCCCTCAATTAACCCGGCACTGTCGCAGCCTGGTGCTAAATCGCCTGTCAGCTGCTGAATGGGCTTCATAACTCCGGGCTTGGAAACGCCAGTGAGGCTGCCATGGGGCCGTCTGATGGCTTTTAGTAACCTTGGTGCAGGTGGCAAGCTCACAGATGACATGCCACATCTCTGCCAGGAGCACCAGCGCCCGGCGCGTTGCTGTCTGCAATGGGAATGGCCATGCCGTGGGAAAGTTGGGGCTTGGGTGTTTTTGGGTGTCTGCAAGGAGGTGCTTGTGCGACTGGCTGAAAGGATGCAGCAATTGGCTGGAAGGATGCTGCAGCCGGCTCGAAGGATGCTACAAACTGCCCTGAGCTGCACAGCGGGGCTGGGGCGGCGAGGACGGGTGCGGGGGGCAGAAGAAGTGTCTGCTGCGGGGGCTGGGGCTGGTGCCACCATCTGCCCTCCCTCCGCCCGTCCCCGCAGGAGTACCCACTGTCGGCCCTGGCAGGGACCACCTGCCGCTGCGGCTTCCCCACCACGCTCTTCACCCTGCACGAGCGTGAGGATGAGCAGCTCTGCGCCCAGAAATGCGCCGGGGAGGAGTTCGAGAGCTGCGGCACCGCCGAATACCTCCTTGTCTACCAGACCCAAGTGCAAGGTGAGTGGCACCGGGCTCATCCTGCCCACTGCCGGGCAGGGGGACGGGCAGGGACCGCTCCGGTGTGGGTGCCGGCACTGGTTTCCCAACCCCTTCCCGGGAACACCAGCAGAAAGTGAATGTGAGCTCGCAGCATCTCTTTGGCTTTCATTAAAAATTACCATTTATTTTAATTTCCTGGGAAATCAACCCTCCCCTGAACAAACAGCTTTAATTACTGCCTGACTCAGCTGCAGGGGAGAGCAGTTTGCCATCTGCCTCCAGCAGGATCCCTCCTTGCCGGCGCTTGTCCCTCCTTGTCATGGGCATACTGGTAAGCCGGAGCTTTGCCAGCCACGGGGGGACAGGCTCCGGGGAAAAATATGGGGGGGAAAAAGGCGTTGACCAGGAAGAAAGTCCCTGGGAGGCTGCGCAGGGAGGGCTCTCTCTGCAGGTCCCCCACCGCCCTGCAGGTCCCAGCGGTGGGACCAGTGGGGACAGGGAAGCACAGGGCGAGGGGAAACCTGTTACTGGGAGAGGAATGGGCTGAATGAAGCAAGTGAGAAGCTAAATCCAGGTGGTTTTGCTTCAGAGCAGTTTGGTCTCAACACGATCCCTGCTTCGCCTGGAAGCACTTGTGCATTCATTGATGTAAAAAGCAGGAGAGTTGCATGGCAAAGGCACCCGTGTTACTCAGTGTCTCCTAATCCCACAGGCAGCAAGCAGACGGTAATGGCAGAACACCTCCTGCCCTCTTGTTAGGACTTTTTGGGGTGTTCAGGACTCTTTGGGGTGCCCCCATGTGGGTGCCTTTCCCTGTAGCAGCCACCTCCTCGCACCCTGCCCCAGCATCTTCCCGGGAGGCAGCAGCACGCCGTAAGGAAGGGGGATATCTCTGTAGGGAAAGCACGTTACCATGCCGCAGCCCTGACGTGCCTTGGCCAATTCTCGCTGCAGACAACCGCTGCATGGACAGGAGGTTTCTCCCCACCCGTGCCAAGCAGCTGGTGGCCCTGGCCAGCTTCCCCGGCGCTGGCAACACCTGGGCACGCCACCTGATCGAGCTGGCCACCGGCTTCTACACTGGCAGCTACTACTTCGACGGGTCTCTCTACAACAAAGGTGAGAGGGGGGCTCATTGCCGGGGGTGCATCGGTCCCACCTGAGCCGGGAGAAGGTCCTGGTGCCATCCCTTGGGTCTGCAGGAAGGAGAGGGCAGAGCCGGGTACCACTGATGGTGTTCCATGGGATGGTGTGTGCTGGTTCAAAGGGTATCGAAGGGACCCGACATCGCACGTGTCCTGCATGTGACCTCCCCGTGCTGCCCACTAACCTTGGCCAGGACCAATTTGGGGCAGAACTAGGGGTTCTTCATCACACTGGTGGTTTTTAACCCGCTGTGAGGGTTCCTCCTTTCTAGAGGAGGAACCGGAGCAACTCCAACCCTGGCAAACAAGGCGATTCCTGCATGTTTTGCCCCAAGAAAAGGCTGATGGGATTTTGTGACCAGATTTCCCCAGGAGCTGGTGTTCGCGGGCTTAGCACTCTCATCCCAGGATTGCGTAAAGTGAGAAGCAAATGAAAGTCACGGCTGGATGGTGAGAAGGACTGATGCAGCCTTCCAGCTTCAGGATTTGGGAGCGGGTGGCACCAGTATCCTGGCGGACAAATGTCCCCACGTGTTTCCCGAGGAGCTGCGGATAAAAATAGCAATGTGTCAGGGCACCCGGGGAACACCGACACCCGAATGAATGAATATTCGCGGTGCGAAAAAGCACCGATGGGCTGAAGGATTTGGTGGAGATCCATCTTCTTGTCCTGGGTGACGCAGGTATTTGCCCAGTAAATATTTAAAGGAGGAGGGATGCTGTCGCTTCCACCTCTTGTGCCCTCCGGGGCAAAGCAGCAGCGCTGTGCCCACCGCATTGGTGCCAGGGCCGGTGGCACGTGGGCTTTGGGGACCCTGAATTAAGCAGCGAATTTCAAGCCAAAAAAAAGCTTGAGACAGGCAATAAGCTTTTTCAGGCAGAAGCCACCTCCTCCCAGTAACTCACCATATTGCAAGGGGAAGGGAAAAGATCAGTTCTCCCATTTTATAGCTGTTTACAATAGTTTTATTCGTAGGCCTTGAAGGTTTCTCCTGCTTTTCCTTCCCCTTCTGTGGCTGTGAGAGGAAATCCTCCTTCCCTCCTTGGCCGTGGTGGAGCTGAGATCTGTACCCGGGGTACCCACGTAGATGGTGGGGTCTGTCCCCAGGCTAAAGCCCTGCTTGCCCGACACCACAGGCAGCGATGCACTTTTTTTTTTTTTTTCAAGATTTGCCAAATTCAGCCTTTCAGAGAGGGAGATGCTCTGCCCTGAGAGAGGGATCCCAGACTTTATCATCCCCTGGTGCTGGCACCCACCGGAGTGCAGCCAGCATCACGTGTCCCACGGAGGGGAGCATCACTGGGTGAAAGCCTTGGCGAGGTTTTGCTCATCCGACCGAGCGCGGGTTTCATGTTTATTCCGGGCTGAGTGCGTCGGAGGGCCCGGGGGTATCCAGGCAACTGGCAGATTAGCCACCACATCCCTGCGTCGCGCGGCGAGGCTGCAGAAAGCAAATTACACATCTATAATTGATGTAATACAGCTACTTACAGCTTATCTCCCCCCTCAGCTCAGCTCTGCCGCCGGCACGCTGTTCCCGGGCAGTTTGGGTTGTGCTTTGCAGGGGCCGGGGGTGCAAAGGGGCTGGGAGCGATGCCAGGCTCAGCCCCGATCCTCCGTGCAGGGGACATGGGGACGGCGGTCCCCTCTCTGGACCCGCCATGGCATCACTGCAGCCCCTGGGCTCATCTGCAGCCCCCCGAGCACAGGGTTTTTACACTTCTTAATTTATTGGGAGGGTTTAAATGCTGTGGCCAGGGAGATTATAGCTATAAAAATATGTTCTTGACCCCACCAATATAAGCATAAGGTACATTAATGCAGTGTGCAGTTATTTAAGGCCAGTGTGCTGTGCTTTGCCCTGGAGAAAAGCTGGGCTGTGCGGTGTCAGGCTGTTGCAGACCATCTTGCTGAGAAGAGCCGGGCACGGCCAGGGAGGCGGCAGCTCGGCTCGATCCCCGTTCCCGCTACCCACCCTCTCCTGCATGAATTTTACATCACGGCTTGACTCATAACTTGGGCAAATAAATGATTTCCATCTGGGAGAGGGATGCAAATCCTACTTCAAGCCCCGACTGCTTTTATCCAACTGTATTTTGCCACCTGATGCTCCCCTTTTGTTCCCTTTCCCCAGCTCGCTTTTATTATTTTTATTAACATTGTCACCGGCCGATTGCTCTGTGCCGGCAGGGTTCAAGGGCGAGCGGGACCACTGGCGAAGCGGGAGGACGATTTGCATCAAAACCCACGAGAGCGGCCAGAAGGAGATCGAATCCTTCGATTCGGCCATCCTGCTCATCCGAAACCCCTACAAGGCTCTGATGGCGGAGTTCAACCGCAAATACGGGGGGCACATCGGCTTCGCGGCTCACGCCCACTGGAAGGGCAAAGGTACGGTGGGCTCAGCTGCCCCTGCCCTGCTCCCATGGGACCCGGGTGGGCGAGCGCCAGGCTGGCCACCAGAGAGATAAAGCCATTGTCAAAGCCCAGCAGAGCCCAAGTCTGGTCCCCATGGGGGAAGCCTGGGCTGTGCCACCCCTTTGGGGTCCCCGTGTTCACCATCTGGCATGACATGCAGCATCTCCTAGCATGGCTGAGGGCTCCAGCGTGGGTGGGATGGGATGGGACGGGATGGGGAAGCGGAGATGCTCCGCTGTTCGGTGCTGTGTTGGGCAGTGGCAGAGAGGTGGCAGTGCCCAGGGACACAAGTCCAACAGCAGCCTGGTGCCAGCAGGGAAGGAATGGGTTGGGTGGGCAGGAGCCTGAGGACCCAAACTCTGCCCATTCTTCGGACCAGCTCTTCAAGGCCAAGGGCAGCTGGCCTGAACGCTTGGCTGGGCAGGTGGAGAGCAAGGAGAGGTTAAAAAATATGACAGGATCCATCAGACATCTCCACCCATCACCTGGTGGGCGCATGTGTCGGTGTGGGGCTGCAGCATCTCCATGCTGCCACTGAAGCCGGATCCCAGCAGGACCAGCCTGCCCGGGGTTGGGGGTCAGGAGAGGATGGGCAGCCCCGCTCCCTGGCAGAGCTAGCTCTGGTGCAGGCAGCGCCGGGGAGTGGAAACAAACCCTAGAATTCACTGAGGCAATTGTAGCTTTAGGTTGCCCCGAGAAGCTGTGGCTGCCCCATCCCTGGAGGGGTTCGAGGCCAGGCTGGACGGGGCTTGGAGCAACCTGGGCTGGTGGGAGGTGTCCCTGCCCAGGGCAGGGGGGGTGGAACTGGATGATCTTTAAGATCCCTTCCAACCTAAAACATTCTATGATTCTACCTGCAACGGGTCCTGCCCGACGCTGCCGGGTCACTCGCCTGCCTCCATCCTCCTCCTGGCTGGCAGTGCCGCTCCGGTGCTGCCTGTCCAGTGCACCCGAGTTTCTAATTAGCAGGAGGAAGCAGATTTCCTCCAAGCCCTGGTGACCTGTCCTTCCCCAGGGCAGAGGGGCAGGAGAAGGGGCACAGGCGATGCTCAGGTTGGGGGGCATCCCCCTGGCTCACCCCTGGCCAGCAGCAGGAGCGGTGGCAGCCACCGGCCCTTCCGTATGGACAAGAGGGCGGCAGGGTGTTATTCCCGTGCGCCCAGCTGCTCCGGAGACACCACCTTTCCCATGCACAGGCGTATTGTGGAGGCTTGTTAATTATAGCAATTTACAAATTGCTGTTGTGGAATTGACTTCATTGGAAAGAGTTAAAATATTTAGCTTGATTGAACATCTGCTACCCTTAATTCAGAGTTTATTTAAGGGGAGCTTTTGCTGTTGTGGCTGTTATGTGCCTGGAGTTCGTTATCGCCATGTGCTTGCAGTGCCGGAGATGGCCCAACCCTTCTCTCCCCATCCTGTAAAACCAGGGAAGAGAAATGTCCTGCCTCTTCCTTGGTGGCTTTTCTCCCTGGGTATGTCCCTGGGCTGGCATCACCCCCGCCATGGCGCGGTACGAGCCTCTTGCTAGATTTTATCCCCATCTGCTGCACCCCGAAGCACAACTGTGAACTGCAGATAGAGCCGGGAGGGGGAACGCGGGATGATCCCCGCGCTGCACCACGGGAACCCTCCTGAGCTTTCCCGGTCCCAAATTCCCCTCCATGCCTGTCCCACACCTTGTGCCCCCAACAGGATGGGGGGGGACAGGCAGAAGGGACCCTTCCCTCCACCCCAGCACGGTCTGATTTGGACACGCATCAAACTACATCACCAAATTCTTTCCAGAGGATGTACGGTGGAATTAGCTAATAGGTTAATTGTCAGGTTAATTAACCGTTGGAACAACTTGCCCGGAAAGATGGAGTTTTTCCATGGCTTGAGGACTTTAGTGGGGCTGGGAGGGTTGCTGAGAGGTTGGGCACCAGGGAGGGTTGGAGACCCCTGTTTTGCTGACCCCATGGAGGGGCTCAGCCCATGGAGGACCACGGCCGTGGAGCCCGGGGGGGTCCCTGTGGGACCTTCAGCACCCACCCCGCCTCTCGCCAGCGAACGCTCAGCCGGGACAGCTCGTTTGTGCCAGGTTTGCAATTAGAGCACGGGTGCGTGGTTGAATAAATCATCCAGAGGACAAAAAAATAAGTGATTAAAGGTGAGTAATTAAGACGGGGCGTGGAGCTCCCATGCCCAGCCTTGCCTGCAGAAAGCCCCTTGCTCCCTGCAGCCCGTCTCTCCAACCCGTTTCCTTCTCCCAGGAACTAATTTTGGGGCAATTTTGGGAAAAAGCCATGCCTTCTCGCAGCCTCGCCCACAGCTGCCGGTACTGGGGGGGCAATTTTCCTTCCCCCCCTCCCCATTCCCAGCCCTGGGTGGAGCCCGCAGAGGCCGCGGGTGCCGTGAAACCCCCGTTTGGTTCCGTGACATTAATTTTACGATATCCCTGGAGCGGTTCCAAAGCAAAGTTTTATGTGATATGATTACACAAGGTGAATTGTCCTGGATCTGTTTAATGAAACAGATACTGTGTTTAATGATTCTTCGGGGAATTAAATACAGTTAAGCTATTAATCAGGCATTGGTTTCTTGGGGAGGACGTGAGGAAGAGGCAGATACCCAGAGCTTTTATGCATCACAAGATAGATGTCTACGGCACGGCCAGGAGAGTTGTGGCTTATTATTGATGTTTCATTACCCCTTTTATCACCTGATTTTTATAGGAGGATCAATTAGCGAGAAGGATAATTGAAAGATTTCAGCAGGAGGCGCAGGCGGTGGCCCTGGGATGGGGGGGGAATGCAGGGAACGTGGGGGACACGGGGGATACCCGCTAACGGTGTTCTCTGCTCCTTCCAGAGTGGCCGGAGTTCGTGGCCAACTACGCGCCGTGGTGGGCGACCCACACCCTCGACTGGCTGCGCTACGGCAAGAAGGTGCTGGTGGTGCACTTCGAGGACCTGAAGCGGGACCTCTTCGTCCAGCTGCAGCGCATGGTGGGGCTGCTGGGCATCGCCGCCTGCGAGGACCGGCTGCTCTGCGTCGAGGGACAGAAGGACGGCAACTTTAAGCGATCCGGCTTGAGAAAATTGGAGTACGACCCTTACACCCCCGAGATGAGGAAGATGATCAGCGGCTACATCAAAACGGTGGACACGGCTCTGAAACTCCGAAATCTGTCGGGGGTCCCGGATGACTACTACCCCAGATGATGGTGACGATGGCGGGGGGGACTTGACCTTGCGTGGTCTCCCCGGCCTCTGCCTACTTCCACCCAGTGGGTGGCTTTTCTTTTAATTCTCCATCTGCTGCTATTAGCTGTTAATCAACTCCCTGCATGAGCAACGAACGGTCCCCCAGCCGTCGCTGAGCTTGCTTGGCCGATGCCAATGTGGACCCAGGCGTCTCCGCCGAGGGGATGCGGGTGCCTTCCCTGCACAGGGTCCTTGCTCCATCCCGCTCCTGTTTTCGGCTGCCGCAGCCCTCCGGTGGCACCGCAGTGGGCTATTTGTGCCTGTCCCTCCGGGCTGGCTGGGGGGGACGCTGCGTTGCTCGTGCCGTGCCTGACGCATCGCCCCCAGCCCCGGTGCCGGCAACGGTGCCTCAGGAGCTGAGCTCCCCCGGGGTGGGTATCCCCAAAGTCCCCTCACTCCTTGGCCAGCCCTGGAAGGTCCCCGGATGGAGCCCATCAGCCGGAGAGACCGGGGGGGTTGGCACCGCGTGGGGGATGCTCCCGTGGATCCCTGTGGAAATGGGGAAGGCTATGCCAAGGAGAGCGATGCCCCCAAATGAGGTGGCTGTGTCCCCCGCCTTGGCTCCACAGGGACCCTCCCTGAGCCTGGAGACAGGAGCGGTCCCTGGGGTGAGACTGGTGTCCCCAGCCACAGCACCGGGCAATGTCGCTGCTCCAGCCCCGGTGCCCCCGGGGGGGCCTGTGACCCCCACCTGGGGGGACCCACCCCCACGCATGTGAATGATGCCCGAGAAGGGGACATTGTCCCTGGACAGAGGAGCTTACAGGACCCACGAGCTCGTTCGTGCCTCATTCCAAAAGCTCACGAGCCAGAACAGCCCCCCCCAGAAGCAGTTTTGGGGGCTGGAAGCGGGTTCTGTGGGGACCAAATCTTGGGGCTGATCTTTTAGGTGTGCCCCCCCCCCCCCCGGCCAAATCCAGTCCCGAAATGGGTGTCCCCCCCCGAGCTCGCACCCTCTCCCGCTGCCTGCCGACGGGCAAGCCGAAACCAAAGGATGTCGGGAAGATGCCGTTCGTCAGGCTGGCTTTGTGCAGAGCTGCATGCGGTCCCCAGCTGTCCCCCTCCCCGTGCCACCCTCCCAGCCTGTCCCCAACCTGGCTTTGCCGCAAAAGAGCTTCCCCCACCACCACCCACAACTTCTCCTTCCAACCTTCAAGTCCCCTTCGGATGTAGGTGCAAAAGCCATATATTGTACGCAGCCTTTTCTAGAGTTAGGTATTCAACGGTTGGCTTTTAACTCTTGATCTTGATAGAAGTACATGCACAGGTCGAAATCTAGAGACACCGCTCAGTCTATATTCAAAGAGAGCGAAGAAAACTCCACAGTGGAAAAAGGAGAATTTAAATAAAATATATTTTTCTAACGTGCGTGCGGAGCGGACATGGGCAGCGATGCTAGGGCTGGGGGTGGGGGACGCTCCCAGTCCCCATTTCTTTGCACGGTGGTGGGCGAATGTGTTTATAAGGAGCAGCTGCCCCGTTTTTAACTCTTCCCTTGACAAATGGCTGGAGGTTTTCTAGGGGGGGGGGGTGAGCCCCCTCCCCGGTGGGAATCGAGCTGACCCCACGCTCGCAGCGGCCCGGGGGCTGCCTACCTCGGTCAGAACAAATCCTCAGGTCAATCCAGCTATTAAAGGAGAGTTTTTTGTTGCTATTCTGCCTCCCCGTGTGTTTGTGGGGCCACCCGAGCATCCCGGTAGCCCACCCTCCCATCCCAGACCGGGGGCTGGATGTCCCCCTGGGACGCCAGAGCAACCGGCGGGCGGCTCCTCTGCCCCCAGCTTTAATCACATTAATGCCATTCCCACATTTAAACCACCGACAACACAACCAAAGTGGCTCCTTCTTGGGAGTTTTATTACCTTTATAGTGTCCTTAAAGACAGGTTTATTCCCGTCCGCGGTGGGAGCGGGGAGATTTACTGCGGGCTTTATTCCTGTTGCCTCCCATCCTTCCTCGGCTCTGGAGCAAGAGCGGGCTCGGTGCAATTTATTCCTTTGCTCTTGGCCGATCGCCGGCTTATCTGGAGTTGGTGAAATCCTTTTTTTTTTTTTTTTTTTTAATAGCATTGGATTTGCAGCGATGGAGACGCAGGCCGGGCAGGATTTGTTCTGACAGGCATCGTCTGCGGAAGAGGCAACGTTCCCTTCCGCCCCTCGGAAGTAATTAAACCCAAAAAGCCAATTAATCTCCGAGATAAAACAATTAAGGGATGACATCGCGTGCAACCAACGTGCTCAGGGGCCTGGGCTGCAGCTTGTAAGGCGGCAGGGGAGGCGTGGGGAGCAGGGACGGGGGCTGCCCCCAGCACGGGCACCCCCCCCAGCAAGGGCACCCCCATCCGCACAGCCTGGGGGGCATCGGGGGGCATCGCTGCCTCCACCAACCCCCTTCAAAAGCACAGAGGGAACTCCCTGAGCACCAGCAGTATCAGTTTACTTCTATTCCCTTCCCCCGCCCGCCCCCCCCGCCCCGTGGCTTTAAGTATCACTGAAGTTTAATGCCTTTATTTCACCGCAATTGTTTTTTGGGTTTTGTTGTTGTGGGGTTTTTTTTGGTTTTTTTTTGCAATGAAATGGAGCAATTGGAAGTCATTACCTCCCCATAAGCGTGTGCGGCACACGTGGCTGCCCACACGCACCCCCAGCTTACGAGGGTCTGTGCCTTCGCCTCCATCCCGGCTAACGCAGGAGCGGCGATCACCGTTCTGCTCTCCCCACAAGCAGAAGCCGAAGGTTTATGGTTTATTTTATTTTTCTTTATTAAATGCCAGGCTATTTTTTTTTTTACCACATGGGGCTGATGCGTAATAATAAAATTTATATTCCCCCCCGGAAAGAGAAGCCGACCATCCTTTCTGCATCGTTTTCACATGCAAAGCTCTTGACGTGTAATAGCCGCCCTGCTCGGCTGCCTCCATCACGCCATCGTAGCCCGTCTCGTTGGAGAGCACCCAAATGTGCAGGCAGGGGAGGCGACCCTCAGCGTTTCCACGATGATTTTTAACAGCAGCGAATCTTTCCGCTGGACTGAGCCTCAGCAAGCCCAGAGCATCCCCGGGTGGGACCAGCCGGCTCGCATGGCCTGGGGGCCGCCGGGGGGGTGACCTTGACCACCCACCCCCAGCTTCCTGCATTAAAAAAAAAAAAAAAAAAATCATCTTTTTTTTTCCTGCAATCTCTCATCCCTGGGAGCGTTTTCCTGCCTCCCCGGTCCTGCGCTGGCGGAGGCTGCAGTATCCTCCCTCCCGGGCTGGATGGGTTCCTCAGCTGTTGCCTTAGCAACGGCGTCTGCACCAAAACTCCCTGCATTTCCCCCAATTCCGTGTGGGTTTTGCACTCAGCAGGCCGGTCCCTGCGATGGAGGAGATGATGCTGGAGGAGATGATGCTGGAGTGTAGCTCAGGCCTGGGCTCCCTTTCCCGGCCAAGGCAGCGGATGCCCCTTTGGGGTGAATTCAGAGGATTCTGGGCAATGATCTCAGTGATGCAGATGATGCTGGGGGGCTCAGAGCAGGTCGGAGGGAAGGGGCTCCCCTTCCTTACAAATTAAATCCCATATGAAGTTCATACTGCTGTTTAAATGAGAGGGAAATAACCCGCCTCAACAGCATGATACAGAAGCCGCAACAGCATTTTCACAAAAGCTCTATAATGTAGGGGAGATGCGAGTTATAAATCTGAGCAGCAGTAATACTCATCCCCTACAAAAGAAGCATGTTTATTTATCGGTTTTACTATTTTCCGTAAAATTTACTGTTGACAATCTGCCTGAATGCAGCAGAGATAATTTAAACATGGCTCCAACCCGCCTGACATCAAGGAAAGAGAAAGGGGAACATGTTTAATCTTTTTTTTTTTCTTTCTTTCTTAATTCCAATTCTAAATAAAGGGTGTGATTTATCGAAGAAGGAAAGCACAGCTTTATTTCAGGGCCGTGACAGCTAATTGAGAAAGAAGAGTCATTAAGGAGGGTAATGTGTTCCGCAGAAATGATTTTGGAATATTCCGGAGTAATTTCCCAGCCGTGCGTGTGAAATGAGACCCAGCCCCAAAGATATGGGGGGAGGTGGCAGCGGGGAGGGGACATGGAGAGGCACAAAGTGACTTTGGCACGTCGAGAGGATGCGCTGGGTGAGGGCCGGTCCTGCCGCAGGCTCCCAGCGTTGCAGCACCGTCACCGGGGTCTGGGGGTGCCGAGCCCCACAGCACGTGGGGCACGTGGGACCTGATGGGCCCATGGGAGATGGGATGGCTGCGGCTGGCGAACGGGGTCCTGGGGTTGTGGGATGGGGTCCTGGGCTGGGACTGGGGTCCTGGGCTGGGGGATGGAGTCCCAGGGCTTGATAGGGGGGTCCTGGGCTGTGGTCAGGGTCTTAGGGATGGGGGTCAGGGTCCTAGTGATGGGGAT
>VYZM01020713.1:872230-882375 GCA_013398915.1 Dromas ardeola | reverse complement strand
CAGGCCTGGGCATGGGGGGGTCTTGTGCTGGGGGGGGAGATCAGTGTCCCTACTGTCCCTGCTGCTCTTCTCTCCCAGCCATCCCTATCACAAAATCGCAAACCCCGTAACACCCTGAATTTCAGGTCTTACGGGGGGGGGTGTGTGGTGGCTCTGTATCCCATTCACCCCTTGACTCTCAGGTGCTAAACCCAGTTACTGATTTCACCGACTCTTGCCCCAAAAGGAGCTGCAGGCCCTGGCTGGGCAGCTGCCACCCGCTCCCACTGCTGCAGCTCCCACCGAGCCCTTTCCCCGGACGCTAATTACATTTTTTACACGTCGCCCTTGAATCGGCCACGGTGTCATTAGCCTCCTGCCGGCATTAATCAAGAGGACGGTGTTAATTCATAGCTAAGGACGTCTCCCAGCCGAGCGGCGAGTCTATCAGTCCCCGCGGGAGTGGGCTGGACCAGGGTCAGCGGGACGCCTCCAGGAACCCACAATTTAATAGATTGGACCTTCCCATCACAATTGGGGGCTGCAGCTGACACGGTGGGGTGAGCTTCCCTCCCTGGATGAACAAAATCCCTGGCATTGCAAAAAAAAAAAGGAGAGCTGAAAGGCTGCATCTTCACCTGCTCTATGAGGCGCCGGGGGATGCAATTTAGGCAATAGCAGAGGAATTGGGGCAATATTGAGCTGCATGTCTCTGCCGCGCTGCCGAAAGGGAAAGAAAAATCTGTCTGAGGAGGCTCGTGCGCACCGAGCAGTTCTGCTGAAGTTTTATTCTCAGTATTTCTACCCTGTTTCTGTTTTGTATATATGCATTTTTAATGCTCTCTGTTTGATCTGTTTGCTGCCTGCCTCCATGGGCGACACGGGAACAGAAATCACCGATATTCCCCAGGGAGGCTCATCCGGTGCCTGGCAGGTTACAGGGTCCGGCGGGCAAAACTCGGGGGCGGGAGGGAGTGGGGTGGTTTCCTCCTTTTCCCCATCCTCATCCCAAGCCCTGCTGGGATGGGGGGAACCAGCAGCGGGAGGGGATGGAGCAGCACCACGCTGCTTGTCCCGGCGTGTCTGGGTGGATGTTGGGGTGGGGGTGGGCAGAGCCTGCTGGGGTGCAGGAATCGGCCCCCTCCCCGCTGTCCCATGCCCCCAAAACAGCTCGTGGGGGCTGGTGGGGTGCAGGAGGCGATGGGGGACCACCCTCTGCCGGGCGAGGTGCGGGCAGGTCCCCAGCGGAGACCCAGCTCGGCGCTGGCATTAATAATTCCCCT
Source organism: Dromas ardeola (assembly GCA_013398915.1). Lineage (NCBI taxonomy): Eukaryota > Metazoa > Chordata > Aves > Charadriiformes > Dromadidae > Dromas > Dromas ardeola. The sequence goes on along the minus strand of VYZM01020713.1, from coordinate 881,113 downwards.
TTCAAATCAGGATAACGGAGCGTTTGCCAGATCTTATCTGACAGACAACACGCCGGGATGACACGAAGCCAGTGGCGGGGGGAGAGAGGCTGGCAGTGGCTCAGTGCACAGAGTAATGAAGCAGGCGAGGGGGGAGCGGACACCAGCCCCCACCGCCGGGCTCAGCACCGCATGCAGGCACGGGGGAAAAGATACTTTTCCAGCTGCTTTTTGCAAAGATGCTTTTTTTTCCCCCCTAAAGAGCCATTTGGCCTCTTCAGGGACAAATGAAAGGGGGAAACCCACGGAGAGCATCTTTGGAAGACGCTGGCTCCTGGCCATAAAGCCCCAGCCCCGCATCCCTGTGCCCCCCTGCTCCCGGCTGCTTTCCTGCCATCCGAAATTCAGTGCTGGGGATCAGGAATCCACACTAGGAAGCGGCCGCTTATTGAAAAGCCCTGGGATCCTTCCCTCTCCATGTGACCAGCTTGAGCACGTACCGGGGGTATTTGTATGTAAAACAGGTTTTTTATTAAATAGGCAAACAGCTACACAGACGAACTCAAATATTAGGTTTCCCAAGCTGTCATTGTGATGATGATTTAACCCAAGGTTATGTACCAAGTCGCCACTTTTTTTTTTTTTTTTTTTTTTTTTTTTTTATTGTTTTTTTGTTTTTTTAAAATNNNNAGTCCCCACTTTTTTTTTTTTTTTTTTTTTTTTTGGAAAGCTGTTTGCAGCTTAATAATAGATGGGCTTGCAAAATCCAGCCAGGAAAATTAGCGAGGAGCATCCCCACTCCAGCACGGCCTGGGAGCATCACATTGCCAGAGCGAGGGGCAATGGCACTGGGTCCTGGGGGGGCACGGGCTGCCCAGCTCCCCCCTGTCCCACGCTGCCCCCAAACCCGTCCCGGTGCAGGGAATGGTGAGACCAGACGCACGGGCTGTTCCTGCCCCAGCTCTTCAGCTGCCCTGAACCCCAAGCCCAAAAAGCATCAGTGGCTGCTTGCTCTGGGGTGCTCCCTGTCCCCTAAATGGGTCCTGGGCTCCTCCTCTGTGTGTCCCCCTCCCTCCTCTGTCCATCTGCCCTGTCCGTCCCATCTGTCCTGTCTGACTAATAGGAACCCTGAGACCTTTCAGCAGGTAATTAAATAAGTGTAACATGAGCGAGGGGAGCCGCCAAAGCCTTCCTCCCCTGCAGCCTCCTCCCCTGCAGCCTCCTCGCTCACAGCATCCTCCAAGGCTATGGACCGCGCACAGGTTTTTGGGGGAAAAAAAAAACCCCACGGATGGTCCTCGCAGGCAGCTCGGCACTGGGAGCAGCCCCAGGCTCAGCCGTGGCATGTCGTGTGGCCCAGGGATGGGGCATCGCTCCCCAGGGAAGCGGCTGGCACCGCTCAGCCTGCTGGTTCCCAGCCCCTGGGAGATACCTGCTGCTGGGTGCCCTGCAGCCACCCCGGCTTATTGACAGCAGCACCCAACAGGTGGCAGTCACCAATCTGCCATTAATTTCCCTTATAATCCCCATCCTGCCGCTGCGTGCCCCTTCTGGCCTCAGGTTGGACAGCCTTTATTTTCAGGATAAATCCCCCAACCCTCTGCACCCCACTTTTGGCAGATTGGATCTGCAGCATCCCCTGCAACACTGGCGAGGACGGGCATCTCCCTGCCCCGGTGTGGGGGACAAAAATGCCCCAGCAAACACCATCCGGCAGCACCAAAACTGCAGCCAAACACACCGGATCCATCGGCATCCCCATCCCAGGGGCGATGCGGGCAGTGCCGGGGGCTGGCAGGGCTGGGCAGGGATGCTGCGGGCAGGGACGCCGTGGGCAGGGATGCTTCAGCATCCCTCTGCACCTGTGTGATGGGAAAGGAGCACCCTGACAGCTTCATGGGGTGCTCCCCTCTCTCCCCGTCATGCCAATGCTAACGAGGTTATGCAGATCAAGGTAGATCAGTGCTGGGGGTGGAGGGGATGCCCATTAATCCGTCTGAAATCCAGCTCCCGCCACAGCGTCTGCTATTATCCACGGCGTTCCCGCAGCTCAGGGCTGCGGCTCAATTACCGGGGCTTTGTGGTTCGGTTTATATCTGTGTCTGGCAGGATCTGCTGGTGGGAGCTGGTAAATAGCTCTGTACCTTTTCCTAGGAGCTGCCTCTTCACTTTTTTCCCCCATATTTTGGTTTTTTTAAAAAAGCTATAAATAAATATCTCAGCCTTTGTGGGCACCTGTGAGCAGACTCTCAATTCTCACTGTGCCAGCCCCTGCACAAAGCTCCCCTGGGCATCACATGGGCTGGTGTCCCCAGGGACCCCCTGAAATGTCCCTGGTGCCACTGGGGAACGCCCAAACCCTGCTCCAGGGATCGGCTCTGCTCCAGCACCAGTGGAGGACTCGGTCATTCCTCACTTTCCTGGGAGCGAGAGGCTGTGGGTGACACTGACAAACCAACACATAAATAAGCGTGACACCGGCGTCGTAGTCAAGAAGCCCAAATGGTGAAGGATCTCCCAAATTAACTGCGCATGAAATTGGATAGAGATGGTGGCTTGCCCCATCCTTCACCTCAGAGATTTGTGTGAGGCAGCAGAGTCTCCCACCGGCGATGGGCTTGCTGGTCAGGAAGAAGGAAAATCTTCCCATAGGACCAACTGATCACACCAGGGAGCAGCCATCAGTGGAACCAGTCTCTGGGTCCACCTGGATCCAGGAGGGCACAGCAGGTCATCCCCCAGGACTGTACCCTACAGCCCACGGACCTGCTCCCTGGTGCCACCCAGGCACTTTGCAAGGACCCTCCGGTACTCACAGTCCCAAGCATCAAACTGCTCTGCAAAATGTACCATGTGAACCGTGCCCATCAAAGTGGGGCTTGTTCAAAAGACGCTTCAAATGAATCTTTTCCTTTCTTTTTTTTTCACTCAGTTTCCATGTCGGCGACCCTGTGCACGAGCCCAGTCCCCACTCTGGCAGGTGGCCCTGGGTCTGGACCACTGAGAAGAGATGCAAGATTTCCCAGTTCATCAAGGCTGGGCTATTCAAACCCCTTGTATGAAGACACTTTCCAGGGCCTCTCTGGGTACAAAGTGCTCACAAAACAGTTAAGAACATATTGTGCTAGTACCAATAGACTTTAGGACTTTAACATGAGTACTATATGCATACAGAGGACGTAGGAAGAGTGTCACCAGTTTTGCTGTAGCACGTATCTTCCATGATGGGTGCCCACCCAGCCACCCATCTTGGGAGCCTGGCAGTGGAGGTGCCTTCCCAGACATGTCCTCTGCCCAGTCTCCCCACAACGTTGTCTCTGGAAACAGCAGGAACGGCCTTGCCAGGCCAGGAAATGCATAGATCAGACAGGAATGCCCTGAAATATTTTCTTAAATAGTTTGGTGCAACCGTCTTGGCAATCGTAAAGACAGATTAAGGGCAGTTGTATCTTCTCCACGGGCACAGAGCAGTGGTCTCCAACACCTGCCAGCCCCCAGGCAGCAAGACCAGACAAAGAACATGGCATAGGACAGCGTTGGATCATGCTTGTCCCACACCAGGGGGCACTGCAAGGGTGGCCACCATCACAGCGGTGAGCATGGGCAACAGTGGAGGACTATGGTCCTCCTGCAGGCATCCAGGTTGAGTTTAGAGGACTGTTGTCTCCTTCTCAGTCATTGAAGACATCTTGGAGAAGCTCCTGTGAACGATGCTGGAGTGGCCTGTCTCCTCACTGAGGGCATTCACCAGTCTGGAAAGGATGGTGACCTTAAACTTCTTAAAGTCCTGGCCCATGAAGACGTAGAGGACGGGGTTCATGCAGCTGTTGGAAGCAGCGAGTGCTGTGGTTATGGGGATGCTGATCTCAAACATGGAGCGTGGGATCATGTCGGGCTTTGTTTCCAGGAGGTTCAGAAGGTGGTAGGGACTCCAGCAAAGGAAAAAGGTGACTATAATGCTGACGATGATCTTGAAGGGCTTTTTGGACTTGGCAAGGCGGTTTCGACGCAAGTTGAAGACGATGGCAATGTAGCAGAAAGTGATGATGGTTATGGGAAGGACGTACCCAGCGAGGAACCTGGTGATGTTCACTGTTCGGTGCCTCATTAGTGCCAGGGCTTGGTAAGACTTATTCCTGGAGAGGGAAAAGTTGCTAAAACAAATCACAGAGTTGCGGGCTTGTGCCGTGTCTCGGAAGACAAGAGATGGGCAGCTCATAATGATGCCGATGGTCCAGATAATCAAGCAAACTAAATACGCTAGGTTGGTCGACCGATGGTTTTGAGACCAGACAGGAAAAACCACTGACACATAGCGATCAAAGCTGATGGTGGTGAGCAGAAGGACACTGGTGTACATGTTGAGGATGAGGAGGAAGGAGTTCAACTTGCACATGACTGTCCCAAAGATCCAGTTGTACCGCATGGCCGTGTAAGCAATGTTTATGGGCAGGAAGATGTTGAAGAGGAAGTCGGCGACGGCCAGGTTGAGGAACCAGATGGCATTGACCGACTTCTTCATCTTCAGAGTTATGATGGCAATGACGAGGCCATTCCCCAGGATGCCCAACACGCAGGACACACTGTAGATGACGACGGAGAGGATCCTCGCAACGTCCTTCGGATCGTGGGATGGGTCTGTCCACATGCTGCCGGTCTCCTCATAGGTGTAATCTGGGTAGTCACTGTAGTTATCCATATCATCCAAGTAATTGGACAAATTGGAAAGTGCCATTATCTGTAAACAAACTACAGCCTGGTCAGTCCCGGGCTCTCCAGCTGGTGATGTTTCTCTGCGTGTCTCTGCTGAGCAAACACATGGTATTAATCACAGGGAGCACAGCCCGCAGGAAGGACACCGGCCCCCCAACCCACGTGGGCACGAGGGGCCGTGGAGAGAAGGGATGAAGCACGCGGGTATGGGGAACCCCATGGGGACCCTGTCACCGTCCCCAGAGGTCACCAGCTCCTCACCAGGTTTCCAGCCCCCGACCAAGAGACATCAGCTCCCTGAGCCACAGGACGTGATTCAGTCCCTCATCTCCACCAGGATGTGGCTGTACCCTCATCCTGCGAAAAATGTCTATTACCCGCCTACTTCCAGGGGGAAAACTAGGATGATGCTTATTAACAGCTCATTAACAGCTTTGAGACCTTCCAATCTGCAAAATATTACGGCTCTCCTCTTTTTTTTTCTCCCGAGCACCCAGCAAATGGGGCTGAAAATCCATCATGCGGCGCCCCACGCGCCCCACTGATGCCAGCCCCGGTGAAACGGGTGTTGCAGCCTCTCACCTCTCCTCTCCGACGCGGCGCCGTGCTCCCGGTGCCGCCGGACGCCCAGCGGGACGCGGGGAGAGGCGGCGGTTCAGCGTCCCGGGGCACAACGGCAGCTCCCTCTGCGCAGATCTAGGGACGGAGCTGTAAATATTAAAGCCGAGATCAAACAAAGGCCATTCGCCCTCGGATGTGGGGTTAAGGGAGGAAACGGAGACTCAGCCGCCGCCACGATTTAACCCTGTGCAGCCTCCCCAGGAGGCTGGTGCTGCCCCATACCTCGCAGGGCTGTGCTGGCCTGGGGACCCCCCCGTCACGATGCTGATAAAGTCAGGGTCCTGCCCTGGTCCCATCAGCTTTTGGGATAACCCAGTAAGAAATCCTGTACCATACACGCGGTACAAGCACCCGACGCGAGCCAGCATCAGTAGGTACGTGCAAAGAACCCTACAATGGGGCCCACGGCAACGTTATTATAAATAACGAAAGCCATAAATATGCGTGAGGTGTCTGGACTCTCATACGGTTATCTCTCTGATTAAATCGGTGCCCTGCGTGTTTTAAAATGTTAATTGCGGTAACTAACAGCATCCTTTGCCGTAATCAGAAGCCGGTCTGCACCATCCATTTAGAGCCCTGCGTTAAATGGGTTCAACCACTCCCCTGTGAACGGTCACGCTGGGTTTAAAGCCAAGAGCCACCAAAGGCAATTAGCAAAGCCCAAGAGTGCCGAAGCGAGCCATGGCAAGAGGGACGAGATCCGTACAAACCCCGGCACGGGGCATTGCATCCGACCTTGTCCTTGCGGGAAGGACGTGGCTCTGCCCATCCAGGCTGGACCCTCATGTTTTCGGGGAGTTTCAGCTCAAAGGTCCCCCAGAGCATCACCCTCCCTGCCAGCCCCGCTTTGAAATCCCCCGTGGTGTGTTTGTGCTGTAACCTATTGTTTCTCCCTGGGCTTTTCCTCCTGTTCCTTCCTGCGATTGCTGCTGCCCCCATCGCTGCAAAGTCCCAGGCCGGGGGGCTTAAATCACAGCCCCACGGCCTCCCCCCCTTGCCGAGCTCCAGGAGACGACAAGCAGCCAGAATAAATAAGGTTTTAGCGCAAAGCTCGTGAATTAGTTTGAGCTGGAAGGAGGCCTTGCCCCGGCAAAACCTTGATCGCCGAAAGGATGAATTAAAGTTGATGATCCGGTGGAAGTAACAGTATCAGCAGAACTGGCTCTTAGAGCGCTGACGGTTAATGTTCCTGGGTAATGAGCCGTCCTGACGGCTGCCTTCACGGACCAGCGGTTTTCCTGTCATCACCTTCCCAAAGGCAAAGCCGCAGAGAGGTGGGGGGAGCCCAGAGCCCCATCTATGTCCCATCCCATCCCACCCCACCGCCCTCGGCCAGAGAGCCCCAAAGCTCCTGGGACTCCCTCTGCCATTGGGGAAGAAACCCCCAGGAAATGCCACCTGCCTGCCATTCCCACCCTGGTGTCACCCGTGGGGTGAGCGAGGGACCCCTGGGGACAGACCACCACCACGGGGTCACCCAGACCCCGTGTCCACTGCAGCACCCATCGGTCCCCTGCCGGGGCGGGCAGGAGGGATCCCTGCGGCTTTACAGGCTCCTCTTCCAATTGCGCCCACCTATATATTTTTAACGTAAAATCTCCTCTTTCTTATTATTTTTTAATCGCCCAGCCCAGCGAGCACGATGACATTCAGCTTGACATTTCAAAGCTGTATTTAATGGATTATTTATTTGAATTGTCTGTTTATTTTGCACTCCCCCCCTTTCTTTTTTTAAACATTTTCCCTTCTCAAGGCAGACAGACAAGGCAGGCGGCAGAAAGGAGACACCTCCCCCCCAAGACTTCTGGAGGTTGAGCAGGGGGAATCCCCGGTCCCAGCTCTGAACGAGGATGGCCAGAGAGCAAGAGGAGCAGCAGGGCTCTATTTCCCCACGGGGTTTGGCAGATGATGGGTTGGTTTCCAGGGCTCCTGCAGAGCTATCACAAAGCCCAAGGCAGGGGACAGGCAGCTGCCGAACCCGCCGTGAACCTCCCAGGAGAGCTCTGGGCGCTAGGAGCTGGAAAATCATCCAGGAATTCCCACCTGCCTCCCCAAAACCCGCCCAAAAAACAGAGAGCCTGAGGGGCAGCTGTGTGAAACCTCCCCATTTCTCACTGCAAAAAAAAAAAAAAACAAACAACCAAAGTTTGGGAACAAAAAAGCGCCACATAATCATAAGTGTGTTTCAATGCCTCTCTCTGGATTGAAAATACCCGGCTCGAGCCAAAACCCGCTTTGCTCTCCATTCGGTCTATTCATCTCTGTCCTCCTACCTCAACAAAAATGAGCACAGGATCTACCCAAAATAGCCTTTTATCCCAGCCAGCCGCCGACGGCCCCGTCATCCCGCAGCTGTATTTGTCTTGGTACCCGGGGAAGGCTGAGTCCGGCCCGCGGGCGCCGGGGTGGGATTCCCGACGGGCGGCTCGCACATCGGCAGCATCCCGGCGCGCACCGGGGGAGGATGAGGTCAGGGATGTTGTTCTTGGGAAGGCAACAGGAAACGGAGAGAACAGCAGAAAATGTTCAAATCCAGCTTTTCTGGGCGAAAGCTTTTCCGCGGCCAGGCCAGACGGGCGGGGGACGGATGTGACCGGGGTTATGGGGAAACAGGGGGATGTCAGCCGGATCCGCTGATGTGGCCGTGCCCAGGGAGGGCAGAGGATGCTCAGCCCCCCCCGACAGCGGGTACCACTCGGGCACGGATGCTGCCCAAGCTCTCAGCTGCCCGCACCAGGCATTTGCAGAGACAGGCCGGCTGCCAGCGCTGCCTTCCGCCTCCCCCGATGCCTGAGGGCAACGCTTTTACTGGAGGTACTGATACAGGCTGGGGGGAAGAAAATCAAATAAAAATCAAATAAAATCAAATGAAATAAGCAGACCAGCTTTTGAGCACACAACATCCTGCCTGTGCTGTCAAAGCACATCACGCTTTTTTTTTTTTTTTTTTCACTCACACGATGCTACAGAAGCGGGCTGGGGCCAGCATGTGGCTGCGGGGGGGGTCCCTACAAGCACTCCCCCGGCACTGGGGAAACTGGGGGTGCCCGTGGGTTAGTGCTTGTTCCCCCACAGCACCCACAGATGCTAAAGATGCAAGGGACACTGAGGGACAGGACACATAGACCCCCTCCCGGCAAGCAGGCGGGTGACCAGGGTGGGCTCTGCTTGCCGCTACCAGCCCCCGTGTGCTGCACCCCTGCCCGCAGCCCTGCCCGCAGCCCTGCCTGCACAGCTGCTGCCGCCCCCGGGCAGCTGCTCTGCCTTTTTCTCATTTGAGCGTTTCCCCTCCCCTCCCAGGTCCCAGCGCACCCCAAACCCAAAGCCGCTTCCTGCGGCGCGCGTGGGGGGAGCGCAGCCCGGCTGCCCACGCAGCCCCGGCACAGCCCTGCGCCGGGAGAGAGGGGGATTGCAGGCAGATGTTTTGGGGGAAAACACATGGTCACACATCTGAGGAGCTTTGGGAAGGGCATGGGGCAAAGCAGCATCTCAGTGTCCCCCTGGACCTGCTGCCAGCGGTCCCCTCTGAGCCCTGCCACGGCCCTGCACTCCCCCCCCCCCCCCCAG
>VYZM01020713.1:832470-853354 GCA_013398915.1 Dromas ardeola | reverse complement strand
TAATTTAAAAAAAAAAAAAAAAAAAAAAAAAAAAGACAAACTTATTTTATACGTATATATATTTTTTATATATATATAGGCTGGAAATTTAGATTGAAATGATTGAAAATGTCATTACAGGTGAGGCAGAGGACAGTACCCTCCAACACTGCTGCTTAGAGAAAAGGCATTTCATAAACCGAACACCCACCTGTGACCCAGCGGAGATGTGCCGGGTGCCTTCGGGGACAGACTCTGGCCACGCAGCATCACCACACGGGACGTGGTGGCCTTGGGCACCAAGATGCCGCTCCCCAGGGAGCACAGGGCTTATCAGCCACTCGCCCCACCGATACCGCACCCCAGAGCCCTCGTCACAAGTTGGAATTGTACTCCTGGTACCCTCGGTGGGGCCTGGGGGTTAAAACTCCACCCCAGGGCATTTGGGATGGGGTCAGCGGAGCCAGCCGGACCCGGACTGTGGGTCCCCTGCGTCACCGCTGCACCCCGTCACCCTGGAACCACAGCGACGAGCACCCGGCCATGCTAATGAGCCCAAGGCCAGCGAAGGGTGGCAGACGGGCGATGTCTGTTCTGGCTCTCAAATGCATGAGGAAGGAGGACGCTGGGCAGGAAGGTCTGTCCCTGCATCCCCCTGCAACAGGGAGCACCCCCTCTGACAGGGAACACACATTTCTGCTTATAAGCAGATTTATTTTAATCACTCCTCACCTCGCCAGGCAGCCCTGGCGTCGCTAAGGGGATGGGTATGGCATTCTCCCGAAGGATGTGGCGTGTTGTGCCACGGCTGCGGTGCCGTTCTCATCTCCCGTGACCGACAATGCTCCCAACGCTGCTGAAGCCGCTGCCCCGGCACCACACCGGCGGGCGATGGTGGCTCGGCAAAGGGGTCTGGAAAGGCATCGGCCACATTGCCGCGGCCAGACCCAGCCGCGCTGCCCTCCTCTGCTCCCGGCCTCTCCCAAAACGGCAGGAAATCCTCGGCAAATTGCTGCCGGGGTTTTAGAAATAGGCCACATCAAAGGGACGCAAAGGTATTCTGAAAATAACCATCCCAGGGATGGGGAAGCGGAGTCAGCAGCAGCGATGCTGCAGAGCGGGAGCCGGGCTGGGGACCGTCCCCCCGCGCGCACCCCTGGCCGCATCCACGCCGGCGGAGGAAACCAGCTCTGCTGAGCTTGCAGGAACCTCAGTGTCTGCAGCCTGCTGCCTTTCCAGATTTTCCTTTAAATAGCACCAAAACCATCCCGCCCTCCCCCTGTCCTCCTGGAGGCGACAGTTCCCCTCTCCTGCGGATGTCGTCACTATTAATTATGGACCTTAATAAATAAATCCGCCACGAGCATCACTTCCCTCCCTCCCCAGCTTCCCAGGGGCTGAACTGGGCTCCTTCCCCATGGCTCCAGGCAGCTCAGCTCCGGCTTTGGTGGGAGAAGAGCTGAGCTGAGTGATTCGGATCCCTTGCAAAGCTGGAGGGATCAACCGCCTCCCCCCAGGCTTCGTTGGAGGGGCCGGCAATTTAATTCTCAGTAATTTAATTAGGTTTGCCTCTGCTTTATGTCCTGTGACATAGAGACATAATGAAATTTTTTAAATGCAGTAATTTTACACCAAAAGGTTATTAATACTCCAGCACTCACTAGGAAAAGAAAGTGAAAGGATCAGGCATGGGCTGCTCTGGTTTTGGGTGGATTTCAGAGCTTTTTGGGCTCTGTCTTCCCCAGCCAACAGCTCCCGTCCGAGAGCCACGAGGCAGCAGGGATGGCCCAAGCCCAGCAGCAAGGGAAGGTCCCTTCTTCTTATCCACGTATTTTTTTCATCTTCAGCTCCCTCAGAAATCGCCCAGCCACGTCCACACAATAAAATAAAAAAAAAACAGAAAGAAGAAAATTTAATAAGATTTCAAATTGCCTTCTCCTGAATTCAAATTGCTTCATATATTATGTTCGTGATAAGTCCCGCGCTTCCCGTTTTCCTCCAGTCTTCTCTTCCTATAAGACAAGTTCTTGTGCTAATGAATTCCTGTTTTTTTTTTTTATTTACTAAATGTCGCAGAGGAAATCCTCATTATTTGTGCCTCGGTCAGGCTGGAGCAGACGCAGACAGTCGCCGCCGCAGCACCTGGCCCCATGGAGTATGAAGCTCACGTACAGCCACTCCACACGCTGCCGCCGAGAAGAATTCAGTAATTGAAAAGACCTTATAAATCTATAGAGCTAAATTGAAAACTCGGGCAGGACTCCACATGATTCACTCACTCGCCTGTTAAGACTTCTCTTTACATTTTCGGGGGGAAAAAAAAAAGGTTGGTAGAGGGGAACGTGGGGGGCTCCAGCTCAATGCTGCTTCCCCGGCACAGCTGGCCTGGGAGATGATGTGCGAGCAATTAATCCCACACGGAGATCATCTGAATGTCAGACGACCTCCAATTTATTCCCGTGTCCTTCAAGTGGAGGCAGGAACTCTGGCCGCGGGGCCGAGTGACCGCAGTGAGTTGCTTTTATCACTAGCAGGGAGCACGAACCGGTGCGGCTCTTTTGAAGCTGCCTTCAAGGAGAAATGACGGGACTGGAATTCCCGAGGGGAAGGTAAAGCATTTCCCTGGGCGTCCCAGCCCCGAGTGCTTTTCCCATGTGCCGCGGCATCCGCCGCCCCCAGCCCGGCATCTCCCCAGCTCCGGCGAACCCCCAGGACCACCGGCCAGCAGACGGTGCGGAGTTTCTGCTAAATAATTTGCCAGCCATGGAAAACAGCGAGCTAAGGGGATTTAGGGGAAGAGGAACAAGCGGCTGGATGTAATCGGACCCAATTAGCGGATGGATCAATTAAGCAGTGGCAGAGCCCGGCGCTGGAGAGAAGGGCAGGCTGGCAGGAGGCGGAGAGGCGGTGGGGTGATGGGCAGGGGACGGAGGGTGGTCCCCAAGCCCCGGCGATGGAGGGGCGCAGAGCCCCGGCTGTGGGTGCTGCTCGCTCGGAGGAGCCCGGCGCTGACGCCTGGCTCGGCCCCCGTCGCTGCTTCTGGAAACTTTCACCAAGAACGGTTTAAATGAGTCGTTTATCAATTAAATGCGTGATTTCGCAAGGCAAATTAAAATCTGTCCTCTTGTTTAATTAATAGGGCAGCTTTATATTCGACAAATTAGGGAGACTCTTGATGAGCTAATTTGTTAATTAATGGAAGCCTGGAGGCTCTTGTTTCGTTAGACATTGCCAAATCCTTTAATCTGAAGCGTTGCTCCTTCTTCAGGACCCCCCCTCTCCCTCGCACCCGGGCTCAGGCCCCAAAACAGCCCCGGCAGCCATGCTCACCGTGGGAGAGCTCCCGGCACGGCCACGGCTTCCTTGCGCTGGGATTGAGGGCGCCGGCTCGGCATCAGCGTATTTCCCCTTCCCCTTCCTTCAGGAGGATTTATATCCGCCATCGAGGAAGAGCATGAGATCCCTGCAGCCGAGCCGCCACTGCTGAACAAAGTCCAAACCTGTCTCCAGGAAGGAAAGAGAGGGAAAAAAGAAAAAAATTTTAAAAAAAAAAAAAAAGAAAGAAAAGCTTTTGACCCAGTTCAGAGTGAAAATCTCACTTGCTTTATTTTTTAAGACAAAGCTCCCTGCGTGCAGAGTGAATGAGTTAGTTGACTTTAATAAGCAGGTTATGGTCCAGGGGGGCTGTGCTGCGGGGTGTAAATTAGCGATGCTGCTGCCGGCGGGTAGAGGATTCCGCACTCATCCCGGCAGACCTGGCCACCGAGGGTCCCCGCATGCCCCAGGGGACTGGGACTGTGCCAGCGCGGGGGCAGCCCGTGCCCAGCAGTGCCCACCTCGCCGATGGCCAAACCCCGCAGCTCGGAGCGGAGTCCAGCCTTCAACACCCAGACCGCTGCCACAGGAGCCTTCAGGGCAAATAAACCCTCCAGGTATATCCAAGCTCCTTGGGCCAGCCCTTTCCCCCATCCAGGGTGACAATAGGCACAGCCACCCCCAGCAACCCCATCCCACTGCTTCCAGTACAGACCAGTAGGACGGTGCCGAGGCTGGGTGGGCACCGCTGACCTGCTCCAAGCGATGCCACGGGAAGAGGAATCACACCAACCCCAGGCAGCCCCAGACAAGCGTGTTGGAACCAAAACCTCGCTGAGAGCAGGACCAGTAACACCAGTAAGAGCAGCCACGGTGGGACGCACACCCGCGCTGACCCGTGTGGAAAACCACACCATGTGCCTTGTGATAAATATCTCATTACGGCTGCTCATTTATACTGCAAATCCTACTTTACTTTAAAAAACCAGCAGTGTGATTTCCTGAGCTTGCACGATGGACCATTTTCCCCCAAACCAGATTAACCCAGAGCCTGAAGGAACAGCTCCTTCGTTTATTTTTAGATACTGGTGCCTGCTGCACTAGCCATCACGTTATCAAGTAAATATGGAAAGTCAGATGACTGCCAGCAGAGAGGCACCCAGAGACTCTGTTATCTTTGTTTTTAATAGGCTGTCAGTTCCTGGGATGTATTTGCATTCAGCCTTTAAAAAGAAACCCCAGCTTCACTTTATACGGCAGAAGTTTGCCAAGTTTCCAGCTTTCACCGAAACTTATTTCGCTGTAGCAGGCCCGCAATAGGCAGAGAGCACCTCGAGAGAGGGCACAGCTCGCTCGGACCGAGAAAGCAGCAATAAAAAAGAAAATCACATTGACTGGCAAATGCCTGCTACAGTTTCCACAAATACTTGGCAAAAAAACCCCAAACCCCATTGCTGTTCAAGCCCACCCTGTTTGGTGCCTTTCGCACAAGGGCACTGATGGTTTGCACTTTGGTACACCGGCGCTTGCTCCTGCTGCTGGCTACCTGCCGTGGTCAACAAGGGCAGGCAAGCCGGAGCTCAAGCTGGGTAAAAACACACTGGTATCTGGAGCTATTTTCATTAATCACAGATTAATTGAGGCTGGAAGGGACCTTGGAGACCATCTGGCCCAAGCCCTGGCTCAAAGGAGAGCCAGCCTCCCAGTACATCAGGCAGCTCAGGACCTTCTCCAGGTGAGCTCTGGGCATCTCCAACGACGGAGATACCCCCACCGCTCTGTCCCTCATCCCAAGGGTTTTCCCCCCCCCACCAAGCAAATGGGTTTTGTGTGCAGTGGAGCATCCGTCCTGCCATCTGCCTTTTGCCTTTCACTCTGTGCCTCCAAGAAGAGCCTGGCTCCATCTTCTCTACCACCCAACTCCCGGGGAACGACAGCATCTTCCAGAGGGAGATTTACTGCTGTGCCCAATGGAGCAGGGCACAGCATCCCACAACATCCCGCTCTTCCCCTGGGCCATTGCAGGCTGCCAAAGCCAGGCAAGTCCCTCGGGCTTTTCCACCTGCCCCAATGGGTCCGTGGAAACCCCAAACCTAGCAGCTCTGCCCCTCCACGCAGCTCGAAATGCTCCTCAAATCAAAGAGTTCGCCAAGAAACTGCTGCTCAATCCCCTTGTTCATTCTGTAAAAGAACCGCGTGTGTTTGGGGATAAAGTGCTGTCAGTTATTTCTCCCCCCTATTTTCTAACACTCCAGCCTCAGATCAATAAATTAATTCAAAATCATCTAACGAGCACTCAGCCCGTAATTTATTTTTCATAAGTGTTAATCCGATTCCTTCCGAACGATATGCCTTTGGGACCCTCGCAAATTAAGAAGCCATTCAAGACACTTCCCCGACATTACTTAGGCAGAAAACAACATTAGACTGAAAATAATAATAATGCCAAGCTCTTTCTAAAGATGGTTTTCAGAGACCCAAAACATGTTTTGTTTTATTTGATCCTCTGCTTTCTCTATTTACTGATGCACCCTGGGGCCCATCCCCAAGCAGTTCACTTCAGCCTTTAATAACCACTATAAAATGAGTCTTGCCAAAAGCCTTGATCTGATGTGGCTTTTATTGTGATCCAAAATAATGCTTATCGGGGGAACGGCTCCCGCATTAGCTGTGGCAGGCCCGTAAAATACACGCCAACTTCAATCCAGGGCTTTCAACGGGTTTTAACTCCTATTTGCATCATGGTGATGACTCTCGCTTAGGTTTGGAAAGCGAAGCAGACTCCAGGAAACATGAAGGGCCGATTCCAGGCTATTTCAGGCTTAAAAACAAGAAATACCACAGCTTCTCCAAAGGCTCCAGAAGCCAAGAGCTGCCCAAACTCAGGGCTTTGTCGGGAAAATCAAAACTGGAATGGGAAAGGGGCAGGAGGGTGGGAGGCCAGCACGGTTTGAGGCTGCGCTTTGCCTCCCCCCGGCCCGCCCCCAGGACAGCCAGCCCCACGGAGGGCACACTGCCGGCTCCGGCTCTGCCGATGCCCCTCTCAACCCCGTGAAGTCATTTTAATCAGAAGCTACGGTGCTAAATGGCATTTCTCCGGCCTCAGGCTCCAGGCACAGCCCCAGCCCGGCCGAGCTTTCCCCTGCCGAGTGCGTTTTAAGCAGCTCCCCAGTGAAACCCACACTGAGGGGCAGCAGCGAGGGATGCTCCGCGCGGGCTGGTGGCACCCAGGGCACCCCAGCTCTGTTCTCCAGGGCTGTCAGGCACAGGTAACTCAGCTGACACAGGGACAACTCCCTAATTGCTGCTGGAGTGTGACCATCAAACGCTTTTACTAAGGCTGATGCACCTTCTGGGGGGATTTCACCCTGGTCCTGCCCCATGCACCCAGTGAGCACCCCCTGCCAACAGCACAGGTGCATTTCATAGAATCATAGAATGGTTTGGGTTGGAAGGGACCTTAAAGATCATCCGGTTCCAACCCCCTGCCCTGGGCAGGGACACCTCCCACCAGCCCAGGTTGCTCTAAGCCCCGTCCAACCTGGCCTTGAACCCCTCCAGGGATGGGGCAGCCACAATTTCCCTGGGCAACCTGGGCCAGGGGCTCACCGCCCTCAGAGTGAAAAATTTCTTCCTAATATCTCATGTAAATCTCCCCTCTTTCAGTTTAAAACCGTTCCCCCTCGTCCTATCGCTCCACACCCCGATAAAGATCCCCCCATCTTTCCTGTAGGCCCCCTTTAGGGACTGGAATTTCCCACCCTCTGCCGGGGCTCCCGACACGTTTCATGCCTCAGCTGCATGGTCCTTCAGAAAAACTTCAATACTGACCCCTTAAAGCGTCTCTCTCTCTCTCTTCTCAACATGAAGAGGTACTTTTCAGAGCTGTGTCTTTTTTCCATCTAAGCGGCAGGTTGTGCTGGGAGCGGGAGAGAGGGAAACAGATGCTTTTCCCTCGTGGTTTGCATAATGCATCTCTCCTTCCACTTACTGTCTAACGCGGTGCGCTTGGCCTAAAAAAGAGGAAAAAAAACCTTGCAGTGATATTTACAAGCTAATTAGGCGGAGGACTGATTTCAACATCACCAGAAAAGAGCCAGTTGGGATGGAAGTGCTTTTGCCGATTTTCCTTGGAAATTAAAACTGCAACAGGCGGCTGCTGGCTACAGCAGGGAGCTGGAGCCGTCCCCGGGGAGCTCAGAGCTCCCAGCTCTGACCCCCTGCCCACCATTACCAACCTCACTGGAAGCACTGGGGTTTATCTCCAATCCTCTGAAATGACTGCTGAAAGAGGCAGGGGGAACAGCATCTTCTTTCCCCGCAAAAGAACACGATTTGAATGCCTGTGCCATGGGATTAGAGAAAAATTAAAGCTATGCTTGAAAGAAATAACAATTACCTTTTCTTTATATTTAGCAGCACTCCCTTGTACAAACCCCAGCCAAAATGCCATTTCCAATAACACAACAAATTTTACAGTACATAAAACTCTGGGCGCCAAGGGGGGAGGAAACGCAACATGGAATCGCTTGCTCCTTCCACGCGTCGCTTCGTAGCATCGCTATTTTCTGCCTTGCCAGAAGGCTCAGCAAGCCGCAGCGGGTCCCAGGAGCAAAGGATGGAGGCATCCGAGGAGGTCTCTCCCCGCCGCCGCTGATTTACCGTGCGGCAGGCGGTGGGAGCGCTCTGTGCCAGCAGACCATCGTCCCCGCCGTCGCCCCCGTTATCCATCAGCCAGCAGCTCGCTTTCAGAGCGCCAGTCCCCTGTCACTCAGGAATTATAGATCTACCCAGCAAAGTCGCAGAGAAATAATTGTTTGTTTGCTGCTCGGCCCTCTGAAACTCAAGAAGAAAATGAGATTTCGCTTGCTTGCTTTAGATCATGGGGTTTTCTTCCCTGCTGGGCTTATTTCAAAATCCCCACTCCTCCCATTCAGCTGCCAAACAAGACCAGGGAGCTGCCGGCGGCATTACAACCAGCGCCCCCCAGGCCTGGGGGATCAGCCCGACAGCAGGCGGCTGCCGGCACGGCACGGCCGACACGGCACCGGGAATGGCTTTGATGAGCCCAAGGGGAAAATTCCAACCCCACTTTGGACCAAAAGTTAAAAGATGGTGCCCACAGAGGCGGATTTGCGGAGCCTCACAACTTCAAACCCGGATTTAAATAGCGCCTGAACAAGAAGCAGACTCCAGACAAATAGAGATGTTCCGCTGGATGCATTTAATCTCATTAACCCAGGAGCTGTTTGTGTGGTTTTGTTCCATCGTCGCGGAGCGGGGAACTCAGCCGCAGCAGCGCCGATGCGCAGAAGCCGGCAGGGAAGCTGCATTCAAACACAGCCGAGATCAACCTGCCTGCTTTTACTGCCCTCCCAAGCAGCAAAACCACTGGAAAATAAATCACCCTGAGCAAATTAGCGTTTCTTCGGAATGAGTCGAGGAGCTCTCAAAAGGGCCGGCTCCTCGGGCAGGCGATGCTCAGCACGGCCGGGCGGCTGCTTCTGCAGAGCCTGGGTCACAGAGCCGCTCACGGTGGCAACACGCAGCCCCACGTGGCTTCATGAAAAATATAATGATTTATCGGCTCTCCTTTGCTCTGCAATTCTTGCCCTGCCAACCTCCTCTCCTCCTGGAGTAGAGCAGAAGCAAGGATAAGGGAAGGAGCTGGAAAAGAGCGTTGATTTCAGAGAAAAGGGGAAGATGGAAAGCGGAGGCGCAGCTGCAGTGCTGCAGAAGGCAGGATTTACAGCCCTCTGCCAAAGCCTTTCACACCCATATCGCACCTCCACCCAGTCCAATTTAATTGAATTGATTTCTTTGAATGAGCAGCCGCCTGCGCCACGAGCCTTATTTACACCAGGATCTTTGGAGCGACAGCACTAACAAACGCCAGCAGAGAGGAGGTGTGCATGACCCCACCACAGCCCAGGCGACATGAAGGCACAGCCCATCTCTGCTAGAACTTGCTCTCCCTCCACGAAGAAGATTTACCATCCCCTGGCTGCCCTGGGCCTTTGCTGATGCCCCCGTGCAGCTCCCCCACCACATCCCTTTGGCCAGGCACGATGCAGGTGCCAGGGCTCAGACCCCACGTCGCCCAGGAACACCGAGCGATGGAGACTCCTCAAACCCGGGTCTGGCTCCTCGGTCAGCAAACGGCAGACCTGGGTCCTGGGTGGCATCCCGCAAGGACCGAGCGCGGCAGGGACAGGAGAGAGCTGCCTCTGGACCCTGCTGACACTGAAAAGCAGGCAGGAGCCCTTCGGGTCCTCTCTTGACCATGCTGGGGAGGCTGTTCAGCAGCATCACAACCTTTGCAAATGGCTTCTGGGCACGAGCCACAGGCCTGCTGCTTTTCCTGCCCCTGCCTAATTCCTTACCCACTCTCTAGATGTCTTGCCTGCTAAATAAAGACAATTTAAAGCAAAAAAAAAAAAAACAAACAACCCAACAAAAAAATGCAAAACCCCAAACCAACCCCAAACTCCATTCCAGATGGTCTGGAGGAAAACTCGTATCATTTGCCAAAAAGCTAGGATTTTGTGTTCTCAGTCCTGAATTTCAAGCTCAGAAAGGTCAGACCTCCCATAGAGACTACTGCAGTGCTCTCTACTCTTTTTTCTCATCGCTAGATTCACAAGGTTTGCAATTCCAGCTCATTACACAGACCCGAGACTACTGTGCTCTTTTCAAACCCACTCCCTGCTTCTGCTTTCTGCCTCTTTTCAAGCGGAGACCACATACCCGGGGCCCGCGGGGAGGCCGGGGCTGGGGCAGGACGCTCCACATGAGCTGGGTTCTGACCCAGCTTCACGGCTGGATGATGAGTGTTTGTCCTCTCACCACCCCAGACAGGTGAAGGAGAAGGAGACACATCCCAAGGAGCTGGTTAGACAAAGTCTGAATGACGCCAAGATCTTTGGTGCAGAACATGAGAAAAGAGCAAGTCAAGTGCTCTCTTGAACTTCAACATTATTGAATCATGGTGGTGCTGGAGGGAGCCCGCTGGGACATATCTTGGCCAGTCCAGCCCAATCCCACCCGTCTGCCTCCAGCATCATTGTCCTGGCATCCCCCTTCTCTGCCGTCTGGCTCTGATCTCCCCTTCAGCGCATGAACAAACCTGAGCCATTTTGGTCTGCAGAAGAGTAACTGCTTGCAAGAGCTCTGCTCCGGGGCCACAGCTGGATGGATGCCTTCTCAGCACTCGCTTCTTGAGACTCAGAGTATTTTTCACTTCTCTCCCAACTGGAAATATTCAAGAACCTCCTTTCAGGTGCTCCATCTGTATCCCTGGATCCTCCAAACACTGCTGGGATGGAGACCTGGGTCAGAAATGACATCTCACAAACATCAAACACTCCTGCCAGATGCTTTTGTCATCTCCCAAAACCGAGCACCACAAGCACAGCGGACTGGAAGGCCAGTCCACCAGCTCATTTACATTGAAGGAAACAGCTCCTGCAAAGGGTCTACATCCATCCAGCATTTTCTCCACTCTTGGAATACCAGTAAACAGCCCTGTTTAGGTATAAGTCACTGGTTTGGCTTTAGCAGCTACTCTGTTCTTTTGACCTCTCGTACATCACTCTTCCCTGCTGCCTCATCCCTGAGCCCCAAAACAGCCCTGATGGGGCACGCTCTGATCTCAGGAGCAGACTGTGAATGCTACGAGCTGCAGG
The DNA here is from genome assembly GCA_013398915.1 of Dromas ardeola. Lineage (NCBI taxonomy): Eukaryota > Metazoa > Chordata > Aves > Charadriiformes > Dromadidae > Dromas > Dromas ardeola. The sequence continues at coordinate 842,375 of VYZM01020713.1, read as the reverse complement.
ACCTGCTACTCCAGGGCTCCCCACACCTGAGAAATTGTGTTTGTATTCCCCCAGCGTAGACAAGGTCGAAGAGTAATTTCCCCTCCATACCCCACGCTGGGCACAGCTGGTTTCCCCTCTTAACGCTTCGCACAAGAGGTGAACGAGAAAAGACAGAAGAGAAAGTGAAATAAATAGCGCAGCCCAGTTCTGAAGCCAGCTTCATGCTTTGAGGACGGGTGAAGGCTTAGAAGTAACTTTTGCACAGTCGAGGGGAGCAGATCAAAGAGGCGCTGGCTGGAAGGAGCCTGTTTAGGGCTGCCGTTGTGTAATCCCAGGCTATGCAGCCCAACATGCCATGGCAGCAAGGGCTGGGGGAGCTTCTGGTGGCGGATCGCTGCTGGGAAAAGCCCAGCAGAAAGGCACACTGGAAACGCAAGGGATGTTCCTCAACGGCGAGGCAGAACGCTTGCTGCATGCCCAGGAGGATCCCGAGCTCTGGTGTTAAAGCATTTACAAAAGATTGCAAAGATCTGCTCTAATTGTTCATCCTGGTGAAATACAGGGGAAATAAACTTTTAGAAATCAAAGGCTAATGCATGAAGCAGATGTGCCAGCAATGATAAGGCAAAGCAAGGCTTTTAGAAACCAAATTTCAGCTTTGCACAGATTAGACATTAGAATGAACTCACTTAATTTCATGCCATATGCAAATCTTTACCAGCTGTCAGCTCTGTAGTCACTAGAGACGAAATGTAATAACCAAACAAGAACAAAAACGCAGCAAAGATCGGGTTCTGCAGAAGCCTGGTTATTAGCAGGTCCGTGCGTTGGGAAGTCGGGGAGCCTGCCCAGCCTGCCGCCCACGGCTGGCGAGGCACAGAACCCAAATGTCAGCAGGAGCCTCAATTGAACGTCTGCAAATAAAGTAACTATAAAAGATGAGGCTACTACTTACTCCTGACATTCAAGAGTTCCCAGGCGAGCTGCTGTTTTCTGCACAATTGGACCGTCACTAATTGGGTAGCTGGACTAACGAGTGACCCAGGTAATCACCAGGCGTCTTCCTAGACCACAGCTCGATGGGCCAGCAAAGGGCCACCTCCATCCTCAGGCTTTTCTCTTCCTCGGTAGCCCTGGATATATGACACAGACGTGCCATCAGCCAGGAGTCCATGAACGCAGAACAAGAAGAAACATTCCTGTTTCCCTCTAGAGGGAAAAGCCCTTGAAGGCTGATCCCCACCAAAGTAGAGAGCATCGTCCTGGCTTGCCCTCGTACTGAGCACACAGCTACGCCGTGCAGCACCACTGGCCAAACTGCGGCTCTGTCCCCAGAGGAGCTACACTGAATTATGGCCCAGCGTTGGCCATTTACTGAAACATTCAGCAAGCATCAGCTCCACTGAAGTAACTCCACAGAGCTCTTAGCTCTTGCCTGAAGCCATTTGCCATGGCTGGGAGAAACAGCAATCTTAGGATTGCTTCCAAAATGGACAGACCTCTGAGAAAAGGGAGGCACCTCGCTGCTTTGCGTGATGGCACGGTGCTGGCCCAGCCAGCAAAAGCAACAGATGTGCCGCTGCTTTCAGGACCTGAACTGCGTCCAGCTGCCAGCACCGTGGGCTGGGGCTTAGGCTCACCTGGCAGTAGTTGATCATTAGCTTACAAACAGCAAAGATGCTCCAAACTGTAGCTTCTGAAGATGAGCGAAAGGCAGGCGAGGAAGCCGCAGGGAGGGAGGGCAGCGAGACAGAGCTCAGCCCGCAAGGGGCCAACACTCGCCCACTGCTGGAAGGGGGAGGCACGCAGAGAGGCGCAGGCGAGAGATTCGAGTACCAGAAAGGAGGTAACAAGCTGGCTACGAGGCAAGAAACGATAACAAAAGTGCTCCATCAGAAAGGCTTCCTCACCGCTGAGACGGGATGCGTGCTTAGACAAATCACCTGAGCTGTCAGACACGGCAGGAGCCCGTGCGTGCGTGCCCTAGCTGCACTGTATTTATTTCCACAGCATCTGCACTGCATTCCTGGGAAAAGGCGCAGCTCGGTCCTGCTCCACCAGCATGCTGCACCCACATCCCGCAGGATAAGGCTGGGATGGAGCTGGCACTGTAGCATCAGCACACCGCGCTCGGCTTTTCCCGTCCCTTCAGCCATCCCAAGCAGGAGCCCGCTGCAGCCCACCCCAGCATCGCCCCTTTGGGGAACAGGCAGCCAGCAGGGAGGGCTCAGGGACTGACCGGGTGAGCCTGGCATCGGCAGGGAAGAGCTGTGCGCTGTACGGCACAGCAAGGGGCTTCCACGTGCCGCCGAGAGCTTGTGAAAGCGGTGCTTGCCCTACATACCAGCACAGAGAGAGATTTACACGCAGCTCCTCTTCCAGCTCAGCCTCTTCCTGTTGAAAGCCATAAAGCCCAACAGAGGAGATTTAACATTCCATCTCCAAAGTAATTAAATCCAGCCGTATAAAGTGAAATGTTTAACAACTCCAAGTTTTGCAGAGTGCTGGAGGAACCTGGTAAAGATGGAGTTACGCTGCTGGTAATAAACAGAGGCTGTTCTCTGCACTGTTACCGGCAGGGGGGAAAGGGGAGCCTAGGTTTTAATTTGGAGGAATTTCAGAGGACGCATTTTATTTAGCAACATGCAGGAAAATTAACAGAGAGCCATGGAAAGCTGTGAACTACACATGCGCTTTCTCCATACTCCCAAGAGGGCTCTCAAGTCAGTGTCTGAGCTCTGCTGAGAAGAGCACAGATTGCTTTGCAAATCCGTTTCTTCCAGCTCTCGCCTTCCTTGTTTCTGAGTGCAGGCGCTGAGATAACATTCAAGCAGAGTTCCCGAGATCAGATCTCCACACAACGTTACTAACCACAGAGGTGCTTTATGCTTTACAAAGGATCATCCACCTGCTTGGGTTTGTATTTTTAACAATCAGCACATATAAAGAGCCATTTGAGTACCCCAGGCTCCAGGGGCCTTTGGAAACTTAGATTCACGGAGAAGCAAAGCCAGAGCAGCCAGCAGTTACCAAGGTTTCTGCTCCAGAGCGCCCACCTTGCTTCCTGGGATTTAGGATCTTAAATAGCTCTTAAAAACTGCATTCTGGGAGCATCCCTGTTATCAAGCACTGCTCAGGGCAGTCCCGGCTGAGCAGAGACCCTTGCATTGATCAAAAAACTGAAATGTTGGAAATCAGCCCGGGACCAGGACACGCTGGCCTCCAGCACCCAGCCCAGCCTGGACCAGGCTCACTTGCAGCCCTCCGGCACCTCTGCCAGGACACACCGCTGCCTCCCCAGCATCCCTGCGCCGGCTTCAGTTGCCATGGTGACTGAGCATCATCCCCTCTTCCTGGCACCTTTAAGGAAAAATGTCCCCCTGTTCAGCAGCCACCCGTGGCCCTCCATAGCACATGGCCGTCCCCGGACCACGCTCAGATTCTGCCTCTTCCCCAGACGCATCCTGCGCCCAGGGCCCTGGCAGGCAGCAAAGGACACCCTGGTCCCCCAAACCAAAGCAGCCAGGACAGGGACAGCTGCCTGTGAGGACGCGCCTCCTGCAGCTGAACATCACCAAGAAAAAAAAAATAAAGGCGAGAGTAATGAGGATCAAGTAATTCCCAGCTATGAACACAGTGTGTTTTTTACGTGAAGTCCAAGAAGGGAAGAGCTTGAGGGCATCCAAGACTAGAAGAGGATCTCTGAGCATAGAGAGCCCAAGTGTGGTGCCCGTGGCCACCAGGGTCACCACTGCCTTCACCCATGCTACAGCCAATGGCATAGGCATCTCCCTGAGCACACGCACAGGTCCCTGAGACCCCAGCGGTGCCAGCCTCACGCTCCCCACCTGCAGGACAGGCCACCTCCAGCCAAATCTGTCCCACTGTTGCATTAGCGAGGAGAAGTGCCACCTCCGAGTCTGACAAGCTCTTGCCTTGCCCTCCCAAATCTCTGCAGGGACACCTGCTAAGCTCTGACAGCTGTCAGTACCTTAGCAGGGGGCGAGCTGAGAATCTTACAAGGTAAAATAGCTCCTTTTGTAATCTGCTCCTACAAAACACCTACCCTCTTGCCTGTTTTAGCCCTCCTTGTCCTAGATTACAAGCCCTGGAGACAGCAAGTGTGCAGAGTTTTAACTATTAAATGATGCATCTTGCAAATGAGTCCCCAGTAAGCGTGCCTGCTGGAGGAGAGGTGTCTGCTGCGGCACAGACGGCTCTTCACCCTTCTCTGCCGGGCTGCACTGCGAGCACTGCCCTGATCCGACTGCTCCTGGGGCACCTGGAAAGGATCGGGAGGTTGTTTTCACCCCGCGTGGCTATCTGGAGGCTGCTCATCCTTGTGCCGTGTCCTAAGCAGGTTTCTTTGCTCCCCGATATTCAGTCAGAGACCGATTAAGCTCTGTGCAGCATCCCAGGAGGATGGACAGCAGGCGCCTACATAGACTTTGACGCTAAATCCCTCTTAACAAGTGTCGCTTTTGTTGCATTTTTAGCTGCAGCTTCCCTTCACTCAGCCAGAGGAGCAGGGAGGTAAAAGCAAGAGATTAGCTGAGCATCTTACCCCAGAAGCCCTCATTATACCAGGAGGTCTCCACTACCTCCTGCAATCAATTAAATGGACTGGAGTTGGGGATACCTGGCACTTCACAGGATCAAAACCCAGAGAGGAGACTGTAGGAGGCAATTTCCCTTCCGTTATTGACATGCAAATCATCGCTGCAGTAGCTCACGGGTTTAATATATTTCCAGATTGCCTGGCGTGGAGTCACATTAGTCAAGTATATGTGGCAGTTGGTCCAAAATGACTCTTATTATAGAGTCAGCATTTCCACCTCAGCCTCAAGGACAGGCTGGAGATGAGCATGCAGCCACTTCTCTTACCCCTCTCTCAGGCCCGCTCTGAGACAGGACCCCCATGGAGTCTGGGGACTGCGAGTAAATGGCCAAGAAGTCCCTAACGAGGCTTGATGTTAGAAACAGACCGAGGTCCCCAAGAAATGTCCTCTTCAACCTTGGGAACATATACGACTGCGGCTTTCTACAGCCCTCAACTTCCATAAAGCTGATGTTTCTTACTCCAGGGCAGGGCAGCCAGCAAGAACAGGAACTGCCACAAGAAACATGTTCTCTTTCACAAAGTACATTGTTTCTTTTCCAAGAGTTTTCAGGTTTCCTCCCTGTTTTCCACAGCTCCCAGCACCATGACTGAAAACTCTTCACAAGTACTAGTACAGCGAGCCATCCCAAGCGCTGCTATTTCCACCTCTGTCCCTCTGGGTCACCACCAGCCCAGCAGCATTTGCCGCTCCCTTCGGATGGTCATTTCTGTGCCCTGCTGCCTTCCAGACCTTCAAACCAGCAGCAATGCATGGCTGATTGAAAATCTGTGCTGACCACAAGTACAATAATGAAAGAGCTTTTCTTCCACACAGATGGGACTCCTTATTCCCTTCTTCCCTCTAAATTGCATTCCTCATTATACCCAGACATCGCAGAGTGGCTTTGCTTGGGACCTGCTGGTTGAAACAAGCTTACTGGTCTGATGTTAGAATGGCTCTGTCACAGCTTAGCTGAAATAACATCGTTGTGCTCAGCTGCAGTATTGCTTTGAAAGTTCTCCTTTTGTCCATTTATTCCCAGTGCCGCAAACCAATCTGTCTGAGAAGTTCATTCCTCATTATTCGTCAAGAGAGCCAACAAAGCCCTCTGTTCCTGCACCCTCTCAGAGCTTTGTTTTCAGCTATCTATTCAGGCTTCTGTTTGTGCTTCTCAATGTTTGCACTAAGAGCTTTAAATCGTTCACTTAGCCTTGAACCCCCTTCACTCAGTGTCTTTGGTTTGCAGCTAGAAGAAGTAATCACCACAGTGCAATCTATCTCTTGCTTTTTGCTTATCCTTCTATTTTCTCTTTAATTAAAAATCCCTTTGGTCCTGCACTTGGATCCGGGACGTGATTTCCATTTGCCTTGCAAACAGTGCAGCTCAGAATGTCAAAACCATTTTTCACAACAACCTTGCTTTGACCTGGGTGACAGCTTTACCACCAAGCATTTGATCTCTTACTTGCCCATCTGTTCATTGATTAAAATCCCACACTTCAATATGCAATTCTGTCTCTGCTTCCAGCAGCTTCTCCCGACAACAAGACCCTCATACAGAGAAGGAGCCTTTCCCAAGTGATGCTCCTCAAGCAGATCACTGCCTCCTCATTGCCTCAGTTTAACCCAACAACTCGAGGGCAACCAGTGGCCAGTAAGCCCCAGCGACACTGCCCAAGAGCGCAGGAAATAAAAGAGATTAAACCTGAGCTGGAGAGGGACAAGAAGAGACCACCAGCACCTCCAGCATGGCAAGGCTCCTGGGGAATGCTGGACCTGCAGCGCTCCAACTCCAGACACTCTGCAGCACGGCCTTCGGACTGGGGGCTGGAAGGGGAGGGCTGACAAGTTCTCCCTTTCGCAAAGATTTTATTTTTTTCCGTTTAACATGTGGGCCAGGAAAGCCAGAAGGAAACAACACTAACATTGCTGCCTTATCACATCTTCCAAATTGATGTCAGGTAAGATTATCACAAGGATCAGCCTAACAGCCACCATCAGCCACAGCAGTGTGCAAGCTTCAGGGAAACGCAAGGTCTGTGCCGCCAGCCACCGCTACACCGTGTCAGCAATAGATCCCCAAAACCTCCTTAGTGCACAGAAAGGCGATTTTTATCCCAGTACAAACAGTTCCAAAAGGAAGCCAGGGCCTTACTCAACCTTAAAATATGTTTTTCATGATCACTGCCTCTAAAAGCAGAAGGTATAAAAGGTCTAGGAGAGACACTGCAGCACACTGGGAGGTTTCTAATGGAGCAGCGAAATGAGTCAGTGCCATCTACCGGCTGCAGGGACCCGTCCGCTTCCACATTCACCGCATCCAGCCTCAAATGTTAAGAACCAGCCTCTTACACGTCTTGTCTTCTCCCATGACGCAACCGTAACGTTTCCAGCATCCCTCTGCAACGCCACAAGCAACGACACCATTTCAAACGCAAATCCCCCCTAGAGGTTAAGAGTCCAGATGGGATCCCTTTGGCACAACCGTGGCTCCAGATTCATCCATGTCCAACCACCCTGAGAGCTGCCAGGGAGCCCCAGCTGGCCAACCCAGGGCTACAGCTCCAGTGTTTCACAGCCCTGCTCTCTCCTACCATCTACATTGGGATCTTCCTTCGCTATCCCTGACAAAATCATAAATAATTGTGATGTACAGTGTGCTGGCAATGGCAATCCTTGAGCTGGCCCGGATCCGCGCTGAGGAAGAGCTGTGGAAATGCCAAGTATCAGTAGTACCGCTGTGGCATCCCCGAGGGACAGTGTGGCTTCATCGGCTTCTAGCCCAGCAGTCACAAAGAAGTACCGCTCCAAGGCTACCAAGAGGTGTCAAAACTGGGATGAGATGCCAGGCATTCCTGGCTATCAGTGTTGTTCTCCTCTGTTGGATCAGATTTAATTGGTGAACAGATTCTAAATGTGCTTCTCACCATTTTTAAAAGGAAAATACATCATTGCTCTATAATTATTCTGTAATTAGGCTTGGATGCCATATCACTGGCACCAAGGAAAATACACATTTCTCTCGAAGCTTCCTCTTGAAGGGCAGATAGATTTGCTCATCCTTCAAATGCTAATTATCCCCCAAACTTGTCTTCCAGCATTAAAGGGCTCTGGCAAGCTCCAAATGGCTGGAGGACATGGTAATTTTGTACTGCAGGAATCGCCTTGGGCTCCATTTGCTGCTGAGTGGTCTCAGAGCTGAGGTGCTGTCAGTCTCTTTTTAGGGATGCTGGTTGAACTGAGTTCATCAAGCTGTTTTTGTCAATCATGGTAAAATCAATAAACATCTGAGAGCGCTCTGGCACTGAGAGAGTGGTTGCTGCCTTTCCCACTGAAAACGAGCAAGAAAAGGAAGACTGTTTCTGGAAACCTTCATGTAACGCAACATCAGCCCAGTTCTGAGCTGTTTGTAGAAGAAGCAGAACGGCGTAGGAGCAGCACAAGGCTAACCTGGATGAGGATGCTGTGCACAGGCATCATCCATACTATAGGACAGCATGTCCCGTACTCTGCTCTTACTTAAGCGGTGGCAGTGTTTTCCTTGATCATCCCGACACAAAGGTAGCTTGTCCTCATCATTGGAAGCCCACCATGCAAAGACATCACCGAACCAGCAGTTCCTCTGAAAGGTTTGGTTTCAAGACACTGTTCAGGCAAGGGAACCTTGGCGCATTCCCCACAGGTGTGAGGGAAACGCAAGGCTGGGAGGAACAGTATCTGAGGAGAGAACGCTGCCTTTGTTTGCTCAGAACATCAGGATGGATCTCACAGCTGGCTCCTCTCCGAGGCTTCGCAACGGACAGCCTGTGCAGAGGCAGACACACACGGGCAGGCATTAGGGCTGGCATACTTTGGGCCTGAATTCCTCTATCTGAATGCAGTACTTGCCTTTTTTTGAACTTCACATTTAAGAACATTTGTTCACTTTACTAAAATAAACTAAATTTGCTCCTTTTTCTTCTCCAGTTCTTGCCAACAAACCCAATCCAGTATCACGAGCAAGTTTTAGACACGTTCTTTGCTCCTTCACCCCAGCCACTGCTCTAACAGTAAGCAAAAGCAGAAAGGACAGATGATGGTAACCACCACCCCCGAAATACCCTACAGCGAGAGGAGCCATCGCAGCTGAGGAACGCTGTTAAAGTCAGTGCTGCACAGAAGCACAGTGTGCCCCATCTGCAGAGAAGCAATCCAGGCCCGTCTCCTTCAGCATTCCCCCGGGCACCTCGTGGAGCCCACAGCACACAGCTCCAAACCCTCACAACCCAAGAGCTGTATTTACCGTACCTGCTTTTTCACTATTGTCAGCTACAAAGAAGAAAAATAGTTTAAATTGCCACAATTTATTTCTGACAAACCAGGTTATTTTTCCCCCGCCAGTGATGATTTGCTGTGTATGTATCTGGTAAAAAACTGTCTATCATCCTGCTAGATACTGAAATTTGAGTGAGTTACCTGCAATTCCCTAAAACATTCACTTTTCCTTCAGCTTTTGTGAAATCTCTCCCCCATTCCTGGTCTCCAGCAGAGGGAGGGGAGAGGCACCTGCTGCAAAGCACAAAGGTTTGTGTTTTACTGACACGCTCATCTACCTTAAGGCAAAATAGAGTATTTTTCCAGAAAGGCCAAGGGTTAGGTGACAAGAATGCCTTTATCAGACAGAAAAGGTGTCGCATTGTGCAAACAAACAAGCTGTGAGCGCAGAAGACAGGTTGCTGTGCTCCCCACACCACCTCGCCCCAACAGAGCCTCGCTGGGGGAAGCTCCCGGCCATCCCCAGCCTCTCCACAGAGGAGGCTGCACTGGACAGGCAGCTGCCATCACCCGGCCCCGCACCCTCAAGCAGCCCAGCCAGCCTAGGCCTCCCCGGAGCCCTGACCTGAGCCTGAGGGGAGCCGGAGCCACAGCGGCCGCGGCCCGCAGGGTCCCGCCCCGAGCCTGAGGGGAGCCATGGCGGCCTGCTCCCCCCTAGGCCGCCGCCGTCGCATAGCAACGGGGGGGCGGGCCCACCGGCTATTTAACGGCTAGGAGCCCGCCCCTCCTCCCTTTTCCCTTCTCATTGGCTGCCCCTCCTATGATTGGCGTGAGCGCTCACCAGTTCTTACCCTCCACGAACCTCTCCCGCGCCGGGGGCGGGGCGCTACCCGGAAGACGCCACAGGAAGGCGAGGGCAGGAAGCGGGGGGCGGAACACAAGAGAGAAGGATCGGCTGCGAGCGCCAATGGGAAAGGAGAAGAGGGGCGGCTCAGCCAATGGCGGGGAGCGGAGGGCGGGGTCTCGGGGGGCGGGGCTACTGGAGCCGGCGGCCGGCGGCTCCCGGGG